>OX578144.1:7658569-7758569 GCA_951213105.1 Amaurobius ferox
CTGAGACGATTTTCTAATATAACCACTACATAGCTGATAACTGCAAGTTATAAAGAAAATGTACTATGTTCATAATTTTGCGAAATCCATGCCGAAGTCAACTTTACCGCGCAGCTGACTTCAAATGTAACAAGCCGGCGCAAGCAATGTTGAGAAATTTAGAGTGTTTTAGACCATAGGAACCTGTCTGAGCTATTTGACTGAATACATTACACTTTGGATATGAAAAATTATATATGTAGAAACTTATCAATCATCATAATTTCAAGTGTAAGTAATTTACAAACAATCTTATCGTCTGTCGAATGACAACAAACATATGAATATGTTAGACGATTAAGGTTTTTTTACGTTATTCGCTTTTAATAAAGTAAGAAATTATGTTATTCTAAATGGCATTTTGCAATAATAACACTTTATACACACTATTGTTGTTTTATTTTATAACTTTCATCCGGTGATTTAAATCTTAAACTATAGTAAAAGTTCCATATGTTCAAACTATAGTAAAAGTTCCATATGTTCATCGACATTTTTCCGTAAGCATACAGTTAGTCCTAACCGATACTTGGAGCGTCCCTCCATTATTCTCAGAATATCAAAATTGTTTTAATGAAGTCATTTTGAGTCGTTTTACGAAGGTAAATAATACTATATAAAATGTATACTCAACATATCTTTGACCCAAAGATATGTAACCCAAGATATGTAACCCAAAGATATGTAACATTTATTAACTTAAATGAATAAAAATTAGCCACTGAATTTTCAAGGGTACTTACTAGTTTTACATATTTATAACTGTGAAAACTCTCCCCAATTTGAAACATATGCTGTGCTCAATACCTTGTCTTTTTCAAAAGGCTGTTTTATAAAGCTAATAGGAAATACACCAATAATTAAAAATATGCTATGGTGTTTGAACCTAAATGCCAAGCAAATATGATTAGAGGATGTAGTAGTTTAGTAAAGTGTGATTCATGTATGATTTACATATGGTAGTCAGCGTGGTAAAAATAATTCAGCTCATAATGTACAAAATTTCGATTGCCAAGTAAATAGATACCTATAGATACTTCCTTGACGTTCGTTATATTATAAGGCTAATCCTCCATTCAGTTTTTTCCCTCTTTCATCCTGTTGACTAAAAAACATGCACTAAAATTATATTTAATTAACACTGCAAAACCGGTCTTTTGATGACACTATTAAAATAATTATGTATAATGAAATATTTTACTGAATAATTTACATTGCTAAATCAATTAAAACATACTCAAAATGTAGTAGATGCACTTCCTGATCAACAATTTATAAAGTTTAAATTTGCTATTGCTGTTTCATGTTGAGACTTTGTATTTAAGTAGTAGACTTTGTATTATAGTAGTAAGGTGCTCTGTAAAATATTGCATCACGGTACTTGAAATTTAAGACTTGGCTTAATAAGTTCCAATAACAATATTTTGTCAAACTCACTTCAGTATGGGATTAAGTTTAGAATCATTGTTATTCTCAATGTAAAAATGTTATGGCATTTTAAATTAATGACTTTGCTAATTGCATGTCAACGTCCAAATTTCACAGAATTTGACTTATTGCAATATGCAGGGTGTTTCAAACTAGGCAATAAGGCTTATAACATTTGAACCATTAGTGCTTGGCACATACTACTAATTGGAAAAATATTTTAAATAGTAAAATGATTACTTTAAAGTACTTTCAAAGCTGTGAGACGTATTAGCATAAAACTAAGGAGTATAACTTATTATATAATCCCTCCCCATCCGCTTTAAATAAGAATAAAAAATTGTACAAAATCTAGAGATCATTAGAATAAATTGACTGTTGTAAGTGGAAAACTCATAATATTCACGAAACAAATTTTGGGAGTCCTATAAGAAATAGTAACTTGCTAACTTGCGGTAAAATCAAGTACACAAAGTCCACTAAAGCTTTATTTGTGAAAGACCCTTAAGTTATTTCGAAAATTGTTTGGTAAAAGCTTGGATTCGGATTATAAATAAGGAATTTTGTTTTATTCACCAGGTTTTTATTTTACAGGTACTAATGCCAAACTGATCCATTATTACATTAACACTAAACGTACCATAGCGGTCAAAAATCGGTTGTAAACTTTTGATTAGGAAATTCGCATATAATGTTATCGCATTTTCTCACTTTAATTTATGACTTTTTCTATTAAATGTATACAATCAATTTTTAACATCTATTTTTCTTCTTGTGTTTATATGATAAAGATACATAGTCTGCCGTTGTCTACCATGACCGGGAGAAAAATTTATGCCTTATAAGGTTATTGGGTCAGAAAATGTGACGTACATGCACATTCTACATATTTTCATCAGTTCCCTGCACATTTCTGCAAGGATTGTAGCATAGTAAGTTCAATATAAAATAATTGTTTATTAAAATTTCAATAAAGTGCGTAAAATTTAAAGTTGCTAGAAAAGGTGACAAAAAGTGAAAAGTACTACTAGTTAGTTTATATTTTGTTTTTACAGCGTGACTTCATTCCTAATTTTTTCTCTGAAAAAATGTCGAAACATTCAAGACACACCAAGTTCTTGGAAGAAATAAATAACATAGGCGAAGCGCTTTCGGAAATTGATAAAGATGAACTTTCTGAAAGTGAAGATATATTATTTGATAATGATAATGATCCATTAGACACTGAGTGTGGGTCTACAGATACCGACGATGAAGAGGAGAATATTGTGAATATAATACGTAAACGACGAAAAATAATGATATTGCTCTCAAGTTCTGAAAATCAGAATGAAAAAATTAACAATATATTTCAATTGATGGCACTGTTTGGGAAGAAATGCAAATAGGTGTTACATCTGGAGACCAGCATTTCATAACATTTTCAGGGAAGAATCAGTTCCAACGGGATATGCAAAACGTAATATTATAAAGGATAAAGTGAAAACTAAATTTTCGTTGATAATTGATCACCATATTATGAAACATATAAGAGCATGCACAATAGAAGAAGCAAATCGAGTTTTAGAAATTGAATGGGGTCTATTACCTTAAAGTTATTTTGTTAAATATTTACTTACTAAAATCAATATTACCTGCATTTAATCATAGAAAATAAAGTTTTTATCTAAAAACCACCGGCCATTTGACTGGTTACGGTACTAATAGGTATATATCGAGTGTCCCTACATTTAAAGTTAAGGACAAAAATATTTTTCGAGGCATTATAGCTCTAAAAAAGCTGTATAAAAATGATGTTTTATATTTTTATGTAAATGCCTAGCTCAGTTTTGAAAATATTTTTGACAAACTTTTATTACTATTCAAAACAATAGTTTACTTACTAGTATTATCCTAGCACAAAAGATTTAAAATTTATCAGTCTATCCTGAGCAGTCTGTTTGAAACACCGTGCATGTCAATGTTAATACAGATTAACACTTTTAAAAATATTTTAATGTAAGAGCTGTCAATGTTAAGGTTATTTTTATGGCAAAAACGAATCGATATTGCGATCTATAAGACAAAACAGTACCCTGTCTATGACAAAACATTGGGCACTTTTACATTGGTAAACCGATATTAAAAGTGATTCGGAATTCATCTTAATGTGACTCTCAGAAGTTTCAAAAGCACATTGGTTCATTTTTGTCCAACAAAAATAAAATACTGCATTTAAACAGATTCATCAAAAGTAAAGCATTAAACCACAGTATAGACATTTTATTCAACTAGTTATTAAAATTTATTTCATTAAATTGTGATAATAAATGAGAAATCAAGTGCTCTGGACTGTTTTGATTTGCAAAATAAGTTTCCTTCCCTAAATCCATGTAATTTGAAATTGAATCAATGGAACAATCCTATTTGCCTATAACACTTTATCAACGAAAAGTTGCTATTGAAACAGGGCAGCGTCCAGCCCTGCTAAGAAGTTTTGTCCGAATTCGTAGCTGGCATGTGTATAATATACATGCCATGATAAATCCCGATTTTCAGGGGTTTGTGATCCCATCTCCCCTCCCAAGATAGCTAAATTCTCTAAAAGCTATTCACAATAGCTGTTTTACTCTACAAGATGCTCATGAAGCTAAGAAAACAAAATAAAAAATAATTACAAGCAGGCAGCGTTCGATAAATTAAGCGGCAACATTCGATTAAGAGGATAAAAATGACACTTCCTACAATTTTCGCTCCAGACTTTATTTTTTACAGTGTTAACTGACTTACATGCATGGTTCATTTTGTTTGTTTTGATTGGAGGTACATGCTTTTCTTTTATTGAAGATAAATTGAATTTAGAATTTCAAAAGTTGAAAAACAAATCATGAATATATGATGCTTGGTGATAAAGTAAAATTTACAGTAGTCTGTATAGCATTGCTTCGTAAATATTTCTACAGAAAGCATTAAAACATTGCAAAATCTCCATTTTATGATGAAAATAAGTTATGAAACCTCAAAATTGTTTGTGCCAAGTTCGCCGCGGGCTGGAGTTATACTTTCAGGTCTAAGCTACCCTGCTGAAGGATACTAACCCTCTTTTAAAGTACACGTAGGGGTCTTTAAATGGCAGTGAGTTTTACTTTCCTTATATACATAATGTATAAGGAAAGTATTGTGACGGAATCGAAAATTCCAATTCTAGTTTTCTACGGAAGAGCACGTTTCAATCATCCCTGATCACGGATAAAACATTTTTGAGGTGATGTCTGTGTATGTGTGTGTGTGTGTGAATATTTGTGTGTGTGTGTGTGTGCGTGAATATATATGTGTGTGTGTGTGTGTGTGAATATATATATGTGTGTGTGTGTGAATATATGTGTGTGTGTGTGTGAATATATGCGTGTGTGTGTGTGTGTGAAAGTATTGTGTGTGTGTGTGAAAGTATGTGTGTGTGTGTCAGTGAGTCTGTGGAGACGATATCTCAAGAACGAATGGAGAGATTCGAATGACATTTGGTACAAAATCACAATCCGTGAATACTAGAAGCCTATTGTTTTTAAACGTAATCGAATGTTCAGAACCTCCTCAAATTTTCGAGTGAAATTTCGAAAAAATCATCAAAAAATCAAAATCATTAATAAAGTTACACAAATAGACATTACTTATGTAATTTTTCCTTAGAAAACGATTGACATAAAATTTAAAACGTTAGCATGAACCGTTCTCGAGATATTGCAGATTTTTCAAATAAATTTATAAAAACATCCCATAAATTAAAAAATTATATTAACTGTTCAGAAACATATTCACTTTACATATGCAATATCATGCGATATATTTGGTGGCATCATGCTCGTGGATCTAGCTCGTTCCATTTATGAGAAAATATACTTCGAGTAATACTTTTCTATTTAAACGCTAATAGTCATTTATCTGCTCTAAGAATAACTTATTTCTCCGTCCATAACGCTTGGCGAGATTTTGGTGACGAATTTGGCGGGACTTTTTATATGTTGCTAAATAAACGAAAATGTCACCAAATGGATAAAAATGACGCTAAATCAATGAAATGACGACTAATTGACGAAAATTCAATAACTTGGAAAGAATATAGGTATCTACTATAAGAATAACATTTTTTTTGCTGCAAAATTAGTAAATTCGTTGCATTATATAAGGAAAGTCATGTGCTGCCCACATCATATTCTTTAATTGACATTTAAGAGGTTATTTAGGTACCTTATTTATAGATGATTAGGATAACACTAAAACCAGTACTCATAATGTAGTACGGATAATACTGCTGCACGGATAATAATAAAACCAGGGTACGAAATAAATATTTTATTCATAAACATTCTCCCAATGAAGTTTGAAAAATGTAAATCCATTGATCCCTTTTTGAGATATATGCAGTCATAACAGTTGCAGAGTCCACCCCGATAATAAGAGCTGGCAATTTCGTACCAGTACCTCAACGAAAAGAGTCTGCTAACCAGTTCAAAGATCCAGGGTTCGATTCCCAATTGGGGTAGTAAGGTTCTTTACAATGGCGCCCGATCAAATCAGCCTTATACGTTAGTGCAAAGATATTGCAGGTCAGAAAGTGACCCTAGTTTGATTAGTACGGATTCAGTGGACTCTGGAATATTGAGCGCCGATTTCAAATTGAGAGGATAGCGACCACGCATGATAATAATTGGGTACTAATTGTAGTAGTAATAGGCAAACCTGAGGTAAAAATAGTTGGAGGTGGTCAGTAAGATTGTTATTTGTTCGCCAATCTCACATTAGAGGGTGGAGAATGCAGAGTCTAATTCGACGAATAGAGCTTGCAATTTCGTCCCAGTAATTTAACGTTAGACTATTGGCTGGACAGTTCGGAGATCCAGGGTTTGATTCCCAGTTGAGGCAGCGAGTTTCTTTATACAGTCAGAGATGAAGATGATTTTAATTCATTTTTTTCTACATGGAGACGCAAGTGGAAAAAACAAAACAAATAAACTCTGACCATATTTATTGAAAACAAATTAACTGACGCCAAAGATTAAAATGCAAATTAACATGTACATCTCTACAATGCAAATTTTATTCCAGCGTTTTAATCTTTACGAGTGTTTCGTTTTTTTTAATCTAAATATTAAATAAACTTATTGCGCAAACTTGAAAAATCACAGTTAGAAGATTTTCAATCTTTTGCGACATAAGATAGTTATTTGCCGAAAAGCATCAAATAATTTATTTGCTTATACTCGACGTGCAGTGTTTTTTCAGCTAACACGAATCATTTGGTAGATTTTTTTTATAATTTTCGAAAAAAGTATCCTCTAAAACGTGACCAAAATTCAGTACTCTGTGATGTAGTAAAAAGAACGAGAGGAAACTGTTAATACAAATGACGTTAGAGCTATTTTATTCTTTTGAAGATAAAATTTATGTTTATATTAATAGCGTGTTTAAAGCATATTACACATTGCGTCTGATTTTGAATTGATATTAGATACAAAGGATTCCATATGTGCAAATTAAAAAAATTTTAGATTACAGTTTTTAATCTTCATGGTGTTAGATTTTTGAAACAAGTTTTTTCTTAATGAAGTTGGCTTGAAGAAATTCGTGTGTCATTTAATAATCATATAATAATCCAACGTAATATAATGTAATCAGATTTGTTCAATCTGAAAATTTTATTATACATTTTATTCAATCTGCTCAATTTTCTTAATAATTATTGGCATTATACACTCCCATACGTATATACGCACATCATTACATTTTTGTTTATTCGTATTCAGCTTTACCAAAAATTGTTGTTGTTGCTCATAGCCTCCTGTTTCGGTCGAACCACAAACAGGAGAAGTGATGCCAGAAGAAGGACAAAGAATGACACAAGACGAGATTACAAAGTTTTTTATTAACACAAAGAAGCATCACTGACGAAGGTCTGGGGGGTGCAGCTTCACATTTGGCGAGGACCCAGAAGGCGGAAGACTGACTTCATCCTCAAAAAAACACCCATGCCTTACTCGGGATTCGAACCCAAGCCCACTAGACAGCAGTCGGAGACGCTATCCACTTCACCGCCTGGGCGGCATACCAAAAATGTATAGATTCATCAAATTTCGATTACAGGGTTTTTGACACCATTATAATACTTCCCGATTACGTATACTATGTTAGTAAGAAATGTAAACTTATAAAGAAATCATTTAAACATAATAAAATCATTAAATAAATCTTTAAAAATTTGTTATAATTTTTGACCCCACAATGCCTTCCCTTTCCATATACCGTAAACCCCGATAAAATTAGACGCCCAAAATTAGTGAATTTTTGGATTTAATAAGGAATTTATTAACTTTTCTATTCTAATTTTAGCCCGATAAACTAGAAACATTGCTGTGAGTCTTAAATCTTTTCCAATACTGTAAAACATAGTATGCAAAACATCTTTTATATACCTTTAATAAATGTTAAAAGTTTTTCATTATTTATAAATTACAATCCTAAATAATTTATTTATTTACACTCTAGGTGAACTGTTGTTATTGAGTGGCAAACTAATAATTTGCTTTATTTTCTTGAACAGTGATCAAACAAAATTACCCTCGAAGACGTGACCGGAAAGTACAGTCCTCATGATATGAATGAAACGTATTGATGTATAGCGTGATGAAAAATATGTAATACCAAACTAAACTATATTTGTTTTCACATCCGTATGGGGATCTAAATGTGTAAGACGTATAGTTCTATATTCAATCCAGCCTATGACGTTCTCACTGAATAATATTCCATAAAACACACACACACATTGTGTATATATATATATATATATATATATATATATATATATATATATATATATATATATATATATATATATATATATATATAATATATATAATATATATATATATATATATATAATATATATAATATATATATATATATATATATATATATATATAATATATATAATATATGGCCCTCTATGGGTATTGTTTTTATTTAGCTGATTCTTTCATTCCTTCAATTGATTGTGTTTGGTATGTCTTCACATTTCGCATTATGGAGTATTTTGGTTTGAGTTCTCTCATCGCTTTTATGATTTTTTCTGCGGGTTATTGCTCTTTTTGGCAGATTTCACACTCGATTCTCAAACTCGTTTTATATGTGTGTGTATAGTGCTGACATCTCTCGGCAGGCATTAGAGTTTATTGTGTTTTTTGTGTTATTTATTTCTGTATCTTTTAGTTAACCCAGACGTCAATATATTTTATTGCTTATTTTTACATTTTAATCTATACATGTATTTCCACTATATGTGGCCCTCTTTTGCCTGCAGTTGTAGGGATTCAGTCAGACACATACGTATTAACGGCTTTGTATATCTTCCATTCCGGATGATTATGACTATTTGTCCACACTTCGCTTATTTATGAATATTTCGTATGAAAATCTCATTTAGATCTTATCTACTGCGCATGTATTGTTACTCTCCGAAATTTCGTTTCTTTTCTTTATGGTATTAGTTATAATTTGAAATTCGTACCTGACAAAATAGTTTTTGAAGGGATTTATACTGGGAATTTTAATTAAAATTCGTGATGTAAATTTTATTCATTACCTAGTGTCCGGTCTATTATTATTATGAATTGGGATAATTATAGATCGACAAACATTGACCAAATCAGCGTTATGGACGATTTGGAAGAATACCATACCTACTCTCAATCTAAATCATATTCCTTCAATAGATGCAACAAATTAGGTGCAAAACTTGTCCTTATGCTGACAAATTACAAATTAATAATAATTCCACTTCACAAAAATTCTGCAAAGTTGTTAATTGCATATACAAACTTAATTGTACTATTTGTAACTTATCCTATATTGGCCAAACCAGCAACCCTTTACCTCTGAGAATGAATGTCCACAGGGATCATATTAAAAAATTTGACCATAAAGTCTTTAATGATCTCCCTACTAAAAATCAATTTGAATATCAGCACTTTGCTACACACGGATTTGAAAATGTATCCCTTCATATTTTAGATATTAAAATTTCACTCACTGATAGATTAGTATTTGAAAATTATTACATTAAAAAATATAAAACTCTCTTCCCCTATGGCTTAAATCAAATTTATAATAACAATAATGTTGTTAACAATAGTTTTGAATACAATTCTAATAAATCTTCAGTATATAAACATATTTTTCAGTATTCAAAGTCATCAAATCCTAGTAAAAAGCGATATAAGCGTGGCAAAGGAAAAAGTAACTTAAGTAAAACTATTGATTACAATGCAGACATTTTGAAATTACAATATAATTATTCTCAAACTTTCAATTTTCTACCTGTTAGAACTTGGTTATATAAAGTCAGAAAATGCAAATTAAGTATTTTGTTTATACTAATTTTTTAAAATTAAAATTAACTCATGAGCATTTTAAACATTTATTTTATGATTTGCTTCTTTCACGTACAAATTTCTTAAATTACCACCTACTCCATTCACCAAATCCACATACTAAAATAGCTTACTGTGTAATTTATTTTAAACACCCTATTCTTAATTCTCTTAACTTCAATAATTTATTTGCAAAACATCAGCACTTGTTACCAGTAAATGATATCAAAATACAAAATTCATTCAAATATAATTTACCAATTGGTAGAACTATTTACAATTACAATGAAGTTTCCAGGACATTAAACTCTGATGACCTTACATCATGTGTATGCAGCAATCAAAATCTTGCCCCTTATGTCAACTCCTCTCATGGACACATTATTACTGGGGATCTCAGTATAGTTCAGGATGATATACTTAGGGATATTATGAATAAAGGGTCTAAATTTCGCATTCCATTCTGCCATCACCCTAAACAACTTCTTCAGTCTATATCATTTGATTTTGATAAATTCATATATCAACTTGCTTGTTCACATTCCATTCCTATTGAAGCATTCCATCTATGGAAGTATACCACCTTACATCTACTTAAAAATGTTATTATAAACATTAAATTAATGAAGCCTAGGTATCCTTATAAACAACTCCTATCTGCTATTAAAGAACTACAACAACATTTTGTCATAACTTATGTAGATAAAGCTTCTAATAATTATGCCATCATTTGTAAAAAATATTATGTTTCTCTGTTACAGAATTACTTAAAAAATAATCAAATTTTTAAACCCATTAATAATCAGTCTATCAAAATCAAAACTAATATGCTAAAATTATATGCACAATTAAATATTAATTGTAAGTTTTTTAAATTTCCTCATGTTACTTTGGTTCCTAAATTCCACAAATCACCTCTCAGTTTTAGAACGGTCACTTGTGGACATAATACATTTACCACTACAGCTAGTAAGTACTTGCTTAACTGTTTAAATAGAATTAATGAACCTCTTAAATTTAGGAATTCAGGATATTTCATTTTGAACAATGGTTTTGATTTAGTTAATCACCTTAGTAAGTTTCCACAAATTTTTGGTTTCCAAACCTTTGATTTTAAAGACCTATTTAATAATATTGTCATTAAAGATTTATATAAAGTTATTATCGCTCTTTAACATGAATATATATCTTCCAATCATGTTGCTTTTAATGTCAAAAATGTTCCTATGCTATTGCACTTTGTTTTATATAACAATTATATTACCCAAGGTGATAACATTTATTTACAAACATCTGGTGTACCACAAGGTGGCTGTAGTAGTAGTATTCTCGCTAACTTATATCTTTATTATTATGAATGTCATTTTAACTCTAATTCATATATTATATATAGATATGTTGACGACTTAATTTGTATTATCATTGATGATTCCTATCCCATTAATATTGATTTTTACCCATCTAACCTAGAATTAATTCCTAATGAGCCTAGCGTTAGTCAAACTGTAAAATTTTTATACCTTAATTTAGATACCATCAATAATCATGTAATCACCAATCTATATGATAAAAAAATTCTTACAACTTCACTATCATAAAGCTGCTATCATACCATTCTTGTAATTCTATTCAATTGTTTAGAAACATCATCTTAAACCAGCTATTTCGAATACATCGACTTTATGATCCTCGGTTTCACTTTCTCCACATCAATAATCTTAAACGCATTTGTCAAAATTACCAATATCCAGAAGTATTTGTAAATAATATTATTAATAATTTCAAATATACCAAGTAATAATTTTACACTTGCATTATTTATCTTTGATTGGATAACTCATTTTTGAGAATTCACCCATTCCTATCACCTGAATTACCACTTGGCCTGAGTCTAATACTGTTTACTTATTTTCGAATGACTATTTTCCACTTGTCCTGAGTCGTATACTGTTTACTATTTTTGAAAGTCTCCATACATATTATGTATCGTTCAAATGTATTCATTCCGGTGCCCACTTGCATTGAAGAAGTGAGGTGAAATGCTCAGTAGCTTGTTCAACTTACACGTGGTAGCAATGCTTGTGAGTTCATATATCTGTTCGAGGAGGTATTATTATTCTGATTTATAATTCAATTGATTTATTTTTCTCCTTCCACTAGCCAGTAGACAGATTCAAATCTTTCAATTTGTATTTATATATATATATATATATATACACACAGGGTGTCCCTAAAAGATTGAAACGCGCTTTAATTATTTACCGATTGAAGATAAATGGGCAATGTAAATTGCAAAAATGTTGAAATTAAGGTAAGAAATAAGACTGAGTTAATGAAACAGTCCTCCAATTAATTCTCAAAAAGTTACACATTTTAAATTTTTATGCGACCCCCTTAGACAAATTTGGTCAATCAGAAATTTTTTATTTTTAATGCAAGAAGATTATTAAAAAAAAAACCCGCAAATCTGTGTCTTTAAAATTGAGTGGGTTATATTTAATTGAAAATTGAACATTGTGAATGGGGACCATAAATCAAATTAGAAATGTAAGTTTATGACATATCACAAAAAATATAAAACTGGATGATAATACATTAGAAACATTTTTGCGAATTCCTCGTAGGCTCACGATGCAATTACGGATTCTTAAGTACTTTTCAATAACTAAGTACTTTTTCAATAATTAAGTACTTTTAAGTACTTTTTATCTAAACAATTTCCATCGTCTATTTGTTTATGATCCTTATTTTCACTGATGAAACGGCCTATCACATGGTACGGAAAAGTGGCATAAGTCATACTTTTGCCTTTATCATAATTCAGTTGATTTTAAAGATACAGATATTCGGTTTTTTTTAATGATCTTGTTGTATTAAAAATAAAAAAAAAATCTGATTGGCCAAATTTGTCTAAGGGGGGGTCGCATAAAAATTTAAAATGTAACTCTTCGAAAATGAATGGGAGGACTATTTCATTAACGTAGTTTTATTTCCTACGTTATTTTCGACATTTTGCAATTTACATTGCCCTCTTATTAATAACAGGTAAAGAATTAATTTAGTAATAATTAATATTAGGTGATAATTAATATTAGGCATACCCTGGTTCAAGAGCGTTAAGGAGATTAATAATGTAAACGAGGATTTGAAATAAGATATCTAACAAAAGGAAACCAAAGATACCATAGAATTTAAATTGATTAATTTTAAACTATAAGGTTATTAATTTTAGGTCTTAATTTTAAACTATAACGTGATATAATTAATAATACATGTCAATAAATGAACCTTCAAGAGTGATAGATACAACTAAGTACGAGCATCAAAGGATTGTCAAAGCTGGAGGCTCAAAATATTGAAATGACATTAAAAATAAATTGTAAAGATAAGATGCAAATTGAATATATGGAATTAGAATTGCATGGAACCTCTGTAGATGCAGCTTTTCTCTCAAGGAGCTTTACCTCTACAGAGGTCCAAAATGTGTTTAGCTTAACGATACAGCCAAGTGGTTGAAACATCGTCAAAAGTTCCGACACAATCCCAGACATAAACAAAAATGGAAATAATAAGAGTCAAATGGAAAGAATAGGAAGACAGTACAAATACCATATATATCAGTGATACCTATAATCACTTTCAATTTTGACGCCGGATATATCTGTGATCAAGCACAAGAATATATCTTGAAAGAATTCTAAATTGCGCCATCTGTTGTGAAATTTAGGAAATACTCTTGAAGAAGAATTTTACTCAAATGACAATTGATATACAAATAGATAAATATCAACTCCAATAATTAAATATATAAAGAAATGTATGATTAAATATTTTACTAAATAATAAATAATTGTTATATAATATGTATCTAAAACATATCGCAAAGAGGAATAAAAGCTCCAAGAATATTTTTAATATTTTAATATAAGAAGTATGTAATCGCAATTTCAAATTTGAATAAAACAATAATTGACAGATTATGAATTGAATTTAAAATTTCTATAGTGATATTTAACAAAATTATCTGGATAGGATTCATACTAACAGTATTCTATTAAATCTGTTAGATGGTTACTATATTGTGTATTTTCACATAACCTAAAAATCCTATGAAATGGATTTATTAAAATATTTTTGTATGTCTGTTTACTCATACATGAGTTAAAATGGATTATAGCGTGAATTTTAAATGGAAAATCCTTCCTTTTGTCAAGAATGTTGGACAAAAATGAATATTCATTATCAAGAGAGAGAGAGTTAAGTTTAAGAAGTTAACACTTGATGAGATGTTGCTTTCATTTGGTGATACATTTTTCAAGTGATAAATTTGTGGGATAAAAATCGAAATTTATATCAGTTGGTGAGGGAGCTGTTTTAATAAGACTGAAATCATCAATATTTCTGTAGAAAGTATATGCAGAAATTATAAAATTTGACTTGTAGAAATGAAGATATCGATTTGCTAGAACTGAACTAGCAGAGCCACCTTGAGGAATCCCTTCAATTTGCATATAGAATTTATTGCCTTGCATCAAGTAATTATTAAAAAGAACAAACACACTTGAGAAGTTGGTGCTTGAGAAGGGATATTGATCTATTTCCAAATATTGTCTATAATATGCATATTTAATTAAATCCCAAATTATTTTATATAGATCTTTTATGTCAATATTGTTGAATAGGTCCTTAAAATCATAAGTTTTATATCCCAAAATATTAATAGTTTATAACTTTTGAATTAATAGATAACTGTTATTAATAATATGAGTAATTTGAATTATCAATTATATTAGAAGTAATTTTATTAAGAATACCATGAGATTTACTAGAAACTGTTGCATATGATTTATGTCTAATAGTTACAAATCTAAATGATATAGGGTTTTTAGGAAATTTTGGGATCATGACAATATAAAGGAATCTTAGATTGTTGCAAGCTAATTTTAATAGTTTATGAAATGCAATAATTTTATTAGATATAGTTGTTGCTGAAGAATCAATGCTTTTAAATATATTATTGTGATTTATATATTCGTTTAAGATGTGTATATAATATTTTATTGCAAATGATAGCGTAATTGTTAGCAGCTTTATCCACATATGTGATGATAAATTGTGATTTTAGTTCATTTATTGCCTGCTTCAAGTTTGTAAAGTTTATTGTAGGTTTAGTTGTAGACAAGCTACCTATGAGATATTAGACATTTGTCAGAATGTTATCCTTCCACACATCGAAAGCTTCAATGCGATAGTTTTTACTACAAGCAATTTTGTATATGAATTTTTCTAGATCAAAATTAAGTTGTTTAATTAGAAGACAACGATTTAATGTATTTTGGATCCGAAATTTGATGCCATAAAGCGTAAGATTTTTAAGTGCTAAATTTTGAATAACATTGAGATCACCAGTAATTATGTGTTTATGATTGCAATCTATAAATTTAGAATAATTTGTCTGGTTGCAAACACAAGGTAAAATGAGATTGGTATTTTGAATTACTAAATATTTTGATATATCATTGTAATTAAAAATTTGTCTGCCCAAAGGGGTATTATATTTAAATGTTGTTAAAATTTTAGTATTAGGAATAGGAAAACAATGTTTATACTGCTGAAATAAATATTTAAAATTTATATCATTGTAAAGTGAATTTTTGTAATTAATTACACAATAAGTTATATACTTTTTATTTTGAAGATAGTTAGAGATAGAATGGGGTTTAATGGACAGATGAAGGTTTATAAAATAAGCTGGTGTTATAATAAGATCATATAAATAGGTGTGAAAAATGCTCATTATGATTAAATTACTTAATATGGTTATCATCATGATTAAATTACTTAATATGGAGTTAAATTTCTTAATATGATTTCGATGAATATTAAAATGAAGATGAAGAAGGGTGCTTGTTTGTCCAATATATGATATACTACAAGAAGTACATGTTAATTTGTAAATGCAATTATATACTTTACAAAAAATTAAATATTTAGAGTTACTATTATGAATCTGAGACGGTAAACTGGCGGACTGGTCTTACAACGTTTATCCCGTCAAGTACGAAAATACATGAGTTTTGGTGAATAGTGATGGCTTGACATCTAGGAGTGTCTACAAATCAAGAAAGCGGAAAAATGGTTGCTGGTTATCGATTCCCAATATCCTAATTTATATGTGTTACCGGACACTAATGTATTGATTAACAATTGCACTATTTTGCCAGGCGCTAACAAATAAATATAAATATATATATATATATATATATATATATATATATATATATATGTATACATATAGGATTTACAATGCAAACCTTTGATTAAATTTCTACCAAAATTTCGAATTTCACACAATAATGGATGGAGACTTTAGGATGGTATCTCATAGTTTAACGAAATTAAATCAACATACGAAAAGTATATATATATATATATATATATATATATATATAAGTTCGTGAAAATTCTTCTGTTAATACATATGGATTCTGTTCAAAATGTGTTTGGATGAAAATCTTTCTATCTATCTATCAGATGGTATTATCATGAATATTTTACGATAATACTTTCGATCGTTGAAGAACCGATTTGTAAGAAAATCACGCAAAATTGTGCTAAAATATAAAATGACTAAACAACTAGTTCGAATTAAAAAATCTTTGAGTAGGTACCTCTATTGTATTTAGGCTGAGTGCCACTTGCTGAACGTAATGGCAAATATCAAAAGCTTCAGCCACTATGTGCGTATTTGTGTAGTTTGAATTTGTAAATTTTATGGCATTGCAATATGTCATAAATGCTTTTGCTTTCCAATACAAAATTTCATATAAGTAGATTAATTATTTAAATCGTTTTAGTATTACTATATTATAATATTCATTTAAATATGGAAAACTGTTTTGGATTTTTTTTTTTCACTTGACTTCTTTGTAAATCAGTATATCGTTAAGTTTATCGATTAAACTAATTGCATCAAATTTTACTTGATTATCATTTGTTCATAGCTATAGACTTATAGACCAGTTATCATAGCTATAGACTTATAGAAAAGTTATCATAGCTATAGACTTATAGACCAGTTATCATAGCTATAGACTTATACACAAATTAAAGCTATAGATTTATAGACAACTAAACATACAAAATACAAATGCTTAATAAAAGGTTGATATTTATCGAGGGATGGTCAGAGTGTGTAAATTCATATAGTTCATAGAGTCATATTTTCGGTATCAATTTCCCTTTTAAGTATACTATATATAGTATGCTTTACCTAGCATATATATATGATAGGTAATGTAAATTAATATAAGCACCAATACTAAAATTCCATTATCCTAATTCAAAGTATTGAAAGTCATATCTGAATAATTCATTACCTTTTATCTAACTACAAAAATTTAGAAAAAATCGTTCTTTTCCATTTCATAATTTTAGCTACATATTTAGATATTTAATTTTTTTATCACGTGTTCTCTTTTAAATTATATGTTTTAAATTTTTATGTTCTCGTTTCTCTAGTATATAATAGTGATATCCCTTTCTAGTAAGATATCATATAAATAATCACAAATTCCCCCGTCGCTCACATCTCTTCATTTTTGAGAGCAACGAAAGATATAAAGAGACCCAGACATTCGGATTATTAGATTTCGAGAGGCAAATTGATGGCTTTTAAGAAATATTTTCAGTTTGGATAGAGTTCAAATTATATTTTCTTTCCCGCTTATATTCTCCTCAGTGATGGGATATATTTCTGAAATGTGAGCGAAAATAACCGTTGTTGATCTCTATGTTTTATTTTAAAAATAATAAGTAATGAGATCAGTAATAACACTGGTACCCGAGTTTTCATATCGCGGATTTATATTTTTTGATATGAATAACATCTTTGCTTGGGGTATGTGGCAAAATCTAGGCGTTACGAAAAATGTAAATACTTTGGACTCATACTTCTGAAGGGAAGAAAATGTAAACAATTTTTACTTGTTTTTAAGAAAACAGGGTACATATTATGAATACATAAAAATAATATCCATATTTTTATATTTTCAACTTTATTTCTAAAAAAAATATTAAAAATGCATCTGTTCGAGCGAGTGCTTTTATTATGTTTTGAATACTTCCAATCGAAATATATTCGAAGCTACAAAAAATATATAGAAATAGTAAGCGATAAAAATACAATATGTGTTTGGAATTACAGTGTCGAGATCTATAACTTGTTTTTCAAAATTTCTTATAGTTTTCAGTAATCGTCTTTTCAAATTGAAGAAAATTAAACATTTTCCGTTTTTAAGTTTATATTTTGTATCTCAAAAGCTGAAAGTGAACAATACTCAAACCTCTGTAACTCTTTGAAAGCCCTACAAGTGGATTTTGGATCGAGCTCTTGTGTTTTAATTATAGTGGTTACCATTTTGATATTTTAGTACTTTAACCTGGGTTTTCTAACGAGTAAGCTGTAATATTTAAAATATCACGAGTGCTGCAGCTTAATAGATTTACTTACTAATTGGTTAAGCAGTTGTGTTTAATAGCAGGCGGCACGGAATAGTTTGCGATAGAAGCTTAGCGAGCGCCAGGAAGTAGGAGACGAATCATCCCAACTCACGAAATGACTTTCGGGGTTGGTTACCGTAGCGAGCTGGGAACAAGAGCTTGGTTAAATTGTTCACAAAACGAGTAAGGTGAGCGTCAGCTAACAAGAGGGCTAGACCCCAACGGACGCATCATGCCTGAAGTAAGCTCCAATTGATGAGCGGCAGGAATGGAGGGTGGAATCTTGGAGTTATACAAGCGTTGTGTTGCACTTGGAGTGTTTGCACAATCTTGGAGTTATACAAGCGTTGTGTTATACTTGGAGTGTTTGCAGATCCTGGGAGTTATACAAGCGTTGTGTTATACTTGGTGTGTTTGCAGAATCTTGGAGTTATACAAGCGTTGTGTTATACTTGGAGTGTTTGCAGAATCTTGGAGTTATACAAGCGTTGTGTTATACTTGGAGTGTTTGCAGAATCTTGGAGTTATATAAGCGTTGTGTTATACTTGGAGTGTTTGCAGAATCTTGGAGTTATACAAGCGCTAGCGAGTACAGGATACGTAGGCGGTCGTATGCGGCGGTCGATTTGAAAGAGCTCGCAATGCAAGCTCCAGTGCTGGAGAATGCCAGTTAACAAAGAAAAGTCCCCAATAAGCGTAGTATGTATGCGTAGAGGCACTAAAGTGCTCACCAAGCGAGCTCAACGAGCGTTAGCGGGTGGAAAATGAGACTTACCGACACGCGAAGCGAGTCACGGGTGTCGGTGAATGTGGCGGACAAGGGGTGAAAGCGTCAGCGAACCCAGGACAGATTGAAAGAGCTCACGAAGCGAGTTCCAGGGCTAATGAATGTCAGTTAATAAGGGACGATCCCGAGCGGTTTTGAATTGTTTGCGTCGAAATGACGTTACCTGTAGTGTGGTATAAATGTCGTTGCAACACGGTTGCTGTTGTAAGCGGTTCCCGCGCAAAGCTTCTCAGACGCGTACGATCTTCACGTGGTGTGGTAAACCTGGAAGCTCCACTATCTGATCTTCATGTTGTTTCTTTGTCTCTCACGAACCGTAACACACACGGTTGAACTGTGCTCACATCACGACCCAAAAGTTCAAAGATCCTTCGAAGGCTCATTCCAACCTCACGTAAAAGAATGATTTGTTGCCGATCCTTTGAAGACAACTGAACGTATGCGGTACGTCGACTTGGCACACTGTGACGATTTTAACAACTTGAAACCAATGACTCTACAATTTAACTGTGATATCGCTCCTCCTTGACCTGACGCTTTTATGCTGCTTAGCAAGATGTTATGTCCCTATGCCTAACGAAACTATGATCGTTTGAGTATCTCGCCTTGCTGTTTCCATTGCCTGATCTACATAAAACTACACCTATAACTTTTTGTTGTTGCTATTTCTGTCGTGAGCAGTGTATATGTGATACAGATATAAAAGCAGAAAACGTATTGATCTCCGAAGATTTGATGGTTATGATCTGCGACGTTACTACCATCGCCGATAAGTTAATTAGATGGTTATTAGAAAGGTTTGACTAAAATATTGTTTCTCTCACAAAAGTAAGCTCACTTACAAAATAAGGGGAAATGCTTTTCGACTTCATTTCAAGATGAGGCAACCCTGTTAGTTTTACAAGACTGTGAAAAGGAGTAATTGAATGATTAGAATTCATTTATATTTCTTATAAATTGACACGGATACTTAATAACAACGAACTTTAGTAAGTTAAAGAGGAGTTTATATTTTGTTATTTTTCAATGTAAATGAACAAAAAACCCGATAAAATTTTAAATAACACATTTTTTGCCTTTATTTCATACGATATTCTGCAATAATATTTACTCATTTGTATCCGAGTTTGTATTAATAATTTATAAATTCTACATTATATATTTATATATTTTTACAATTAAATACAATTATTTTATTAATTAATATTTTTACAATTATTTACAATTTTACAATTTATATATTTTTACATATTAAAAACAGTAATTTAAGTTTACAACTCATTCTGTTTGATTAAGTTTATAATTATTTTTTTTGATACCAACCATGAATAGTAGAGTATTTCACTATTTAATAAACAAACTATTTTCAAGAATAATTTTCCTATTTTTAAAAATTCATTTTATAAGCATAATTTTTATTAATATAAAATTTCAGAATGTTCTTTCATTTTAAATAGGGTTTTTTTATACGTGACTAGCCGAATACCCGTTGAAAATCAACGGTCTCGCAATAAGTAACCCCTGAATAATGTAAATTTTTAATAATTCGCGTTTCACATTTAGTCGACAAATCGAATATTTTGGTGTGCAGAACCTCCCCAAAGAAGAAACTATTAAGAAACTCAATTTGCACATTTCTTCCTTTCGAATTATCTTCCCGTACATTAAAGTCTATCTTATCCCGAGGCCCCCCTATTTTATTATTTCTCCTTCGCCCCTGTTTTCTGTGAAGCACCCATATAAATGAACATTTTTGAAAAATTCTGTTTGTCTTGGGTTTTTATCAGATGATTGGCCCATATACCAAATATTAAACTTATATCACATTTAAAAGGATGAGTGCCTGATATATACCGAAAATCGAGCTTATTAGTGTTCGGCACCCCTTAAAGTAGCAAATATTGGAAATCTGAAATTTCACACTTTCTGTCTTTCAAACTAGCTACCCTTACACCAAATTTGATATCTCTATCTCATTCCGAAGAATGGTTTTTATCAATTCACTTTTCGAACGTTTTACTCTGCCCCACCCCCCCTTAAACGAACATTTTTGAAAAACTATATTCGATTTGCGTGTTTCCGTCAAATGCGTGTTTCCGCCCATATAGCAAATTTCAAGTCTCTAAATTTTAACGGAGTGTTTTTTCATTTACTCTCTAAATCGAACATTTTGGTGTGCGGCATCTCCAGAAGTAGAAAATATTGGAAATCTGAAATTGCACACTTTCTTCCTTTCGAAAGATTTACCCATACACCAAATTTGAAGTCTTTACCTCATTGCAAAGTATACTTTCCTATCATTTCATCATTATCAGATGATTGACCCATATACCAAATATTAAACGTTTATCACATTTAAAAGGAAGAGTGCCTGATATATTCCGAAAATCGAGCTTATTAGTGTTCGGCACCCCTTAAAGTAGCAATTATTGGAAATCTGAAATTTCACACTTTCTTCCATTCAAACTATCGACCCGTATACCAAATTTGAAGTCTCTATCCTATCGAGAAGCATGTTTTTTCTATCACTTCACCTTTCGAACGTTTCTCTGTGTAGCACCCAGTTAATGAATATTTTTGTTAAACTATATTCATCTTTGTTTTTTTTTGTCAAATCGTTAGCCTATATACTAAATTTCAAGCCTCTATTACATTGTACAGGAGGCGTTTTTCATTTGTTCAGCAAATCGAACATTTTAGTGAGCGGCACCCCCTACAATAGCAAATGTTGGAAAACAGAAATTGCACACATTTTTCCTTTCCAATTTTTTACCCGTACACCAAATATGAAGCCTCTATCTCCTCGCGAAGCTTGCTTTTCTAGCATTTCATCTTTCGAATGCTTTTGTGTGGAGTACCTACCCCCTGAGATATACATTTTTGAAAAACGCTATTCTTTTTGTGATTTCTATCAGATGACTCGTCAATATACCAAAAATCAAGCCTCTATCACGTTTTAAAAGGGACGTTTCTCCTTTATTCCGAAAATCGAAAATTTTTGTGCGCGGCACCCCTTAAAGTAGAAAATTTTAGTAAACTGAGATTGCATACTTGTCTGTTTGTCTTCCTTCCAAAGTATCTACCCTTACACCAAATTTGATATCTCTATTTCATTCCGAAGCATGGTGTTTTATCAATTCACTTTTCGAACGTTTTACACTGGAGCACTCCCTTAAACGAACATTTTTGAAAAACTATATTCGTCTTGGGTGTCTTCGTCAAATAATTAGCCCATAGACCAAATTTCAAGTCTCTATCGAATTGTAACGGAGCCTTTTCTCATTTATTCGGTAAATCGAACATTTTGGTGTGCTGCACCCCATTAAGTAAAAAATATTGGAAATCTGAAATTGAACACTTTCTTCCTTTTGAACGATTTACCCATACCCCAAATTTGAAGTCTCTATCTCATCGCAAAGCATGCTTTCCTATCATTTCACTTTTCGAAAGTTTTGGTGTGCGGCACCCACTTAAGTAAAAAATATTGGAAATCTGAAATTGCACATTTTCATCCTTTCAAACGATTTACCCATACATCAAATTTGAAGTCTCTATCTTATCGCAAAGTATGATTTCCTATCATTTAACTTTTCGAACGTTTTGGTGTGTGTCACCCCCTGAAAAATTAATGGACCGAATTTCACGAAATTCGGTAGTTATGTCATTTGTGGGTCATTCTGGTGCAGATTAAATTTTGGTATGATTCGAAAAAAAATAACCTGCCTTTTTAGCAAAATGGCCGCAAAAATCGACAAAATCTTAAATAAAAAAACTATATGCTCAAATATATGCATTAAATGCTTGTTTCATACGTAATTTTTAACGAAAAAAATAATAAGATCAACCTCATTACACTAGAACTAGGCGTTCTCGAGATATTTTAGTTTTTTTGTATTTTCTCAACGCCACCTTTGAAAAAAAGTCTAGTTATAAAATCTGAACTAAAATTGAATTAAAAGTGAATTAAATTTAATTAAAATAAAGAGAATGTGATATAAGTCTGCAGGGAAAGTCATGTGCTGCCCACATCAGATCTTTTACTCTGGAGTACCACCTTAAACAAACATATGTGAAAAACTATATTCGTCTTAGATGTTTTCGTCAAATGATTACCCCATATACCAAATTTCATGCCTGTATTAAATTGTGAAGGAGCCTTTTGTCATTTATTCGGTAAATCGGGCATTTTGGTGTGCAGCACCCCCTTAAGTATAAAATATTGGAAATCTGAAATTGCACACTTTTTTTCCTTTTGAACGATTTACTCATTCATCAAATGTGAAGCCTCTATCTCATCGCAAAGTATGCTTTCCTATCATTTCACTTTTTGAGCGTTTTAGTGTGCGGCGCACTCTTAAATAGAAAATATTGGAAATCTGAAATTGCATATTTTCTTCTTTTCGAACGATTTACTAATACACCAAATTTGAAGTCTGTATCTCATCACAAAGCATGCTTTCCTGGCATTTTACTTTTCGAACGTTTTGGTGTGGAACACCCCCTTAAGTAGAAAATATTGGAAATCTGAAGTTGCACATTTACTTCGTTTCAAATGATTTACTTATACACCAAATTTGAAGTCTCTATCTCATCGAAAGCATGCTTTCCTGTCATTTCATTTTTCGTAAATTTTGGTGTGGAGCACCCCCTTAAGTAGAAAATTTTGGAAATCGGAAATAGCACATTTTCTTCCTTTTGAACGATTCACTAATACACCAAATTTGAAGTCTGTATCTCATCGCAAAACATATTTTCCTATTATTTCACTTTTCGAACGTTTTGGTGTGGAGCACCCCCTCTAAAGAATGTTTTGGAAAAATTCGATTTTTCCAGGGGGTTTTATCAAACGACCGAGCCGTCTACCAAATTGCAAGTTTCTATCTATTCGGGAGGTGCTCAAACAAAGCGTGACAGACAGATGGACAGACGGACAGACGTACACTTGGCAATTAGTATATACTAGCCGAATACCCGTTGAAAATCAACGGTACGCAATAAGCAACCCCTGAATAATGTAAATTTTTTAATAATTCAAGTTTCACATTTATTCGACAAATTGAGTATTTTGGTTTGCAGAACCCCCTAAAGAAGAAAACATTGGGAAAATTAATTTGCGCTTTTATTCCTTTCAAATTATTTACTCTTATGCCACATAAAAGTCTATCTCATCCCGAGGCTTCCCTATTTTATTATTTCTCCTTTGGAACTTTTTTCTGTGAAGCACACCCACAAATGAACATTATTGAAAAACTCTGTCTTGGGCTTTTTATCAGATGATTGGCCCATATACCAAATATCAAGCCTCTATCACATTTAAAAGGAAGCGTGCCTCATTATTAGGAAAATCGAACATATTAGTGTGCGACACCCTTTAAAGTAGCAAATATTGGAAATCTGAAATTTCACACATTCTTCCTTTCAAACTATCTACCCGTACACCAAATTTGAAGTCTGTATACTATCGAGAAGCATGTTTTTTCTATCATTTCACCTTCCGAACGTTTTTCTGTGTAGCACCCCGTTAATGAACATTTTTGTCAAACCGTATTCATCTTTGGTTTTTTTGTCAAATGGTTAGCCCATATACTAAATTCCAAGCCGCTATCACATTGTAAAGTAGGCGTTTTTCAATTGCTCGGCAAATCGAACATTTTAGTGAGCGGCACGCCCTACAATAGCAAATGTTGGAAAACTGAAATTGCACAATTTTTTCCTTTCCAAATTTTTACCCGTACACCAAATTTGAGGTCTCTATCTCATAGCGAAGCATGCTACTCTAGCATTTCACCTTTCGAATACTTTAGTGCGGAGTGTCCACCCCCCTTAAATATACACTTTTGAAAAACTCTATTCTTTCTGTGATTTCTATCAATTGATTCGCATATATACCAAATATCAAGCCTCTATCGCGTTTTAAAAGGGACGCTTCTCCTTTTTTCCGAAAATTTTTGTGTGCGGCACCCAATAAAGAAGAAAATATTAGTAAACTGAGATTGTATACTTTCTTCCTTCCAAAATATCTGCCCTTACACCAAATTCAATATCTCTATCTCATTCCGAAGCATGTTTTTTATCAATTCACTTTTCGAACGTTTTACTCTGGAGCACCCCCTTAAACGAAAATTTTTGAAAAACTATATTCGCCTTGGGTGTTTTCGTCAAATGCTCAGCCCATATATCAAATTTCAAGCCTCTATCGAATTTTAAAGGAGCCTTTTCTCATTTATTCGGTAAATCGAACATTTTGGTGTGCGACATCCCCTTAAGTAGAAAATATAGGAAATCTGAAATTGCACACTTTCTTTCATTCGAACGATTTACCCATACACCGAATTTGAAGTTCCTATCTTATCGCAAAGCATGCTTTCCTATCATTTCACTTTTCGAACGTTTTGGTGTGCAGCAACCCCTCTAAAGAACATTTTCGAAAAATTCGATTTTTCTAAGGGGTTTTGTCGAATGTCCGAAACGTGTACCAAATTGCAAATCTCTATCTATACGGGAAGTGCCTAAAAAAGCGTGACAGACAGACGGACAGACGGACTCTTGGCAATTAGTATATACTAGCCGAATACCAGTTGAAAATCAACGGTCTCGCAATAAGCAACCCCTGAATAATGTAAATTTTTGAATAATTCGTGTTTCACATTCATTCGGCAAATGGAATATTTTAGTGTGCAGAACCCCATAAGAAGAAAATATTGGAAACTTTAAATTGCGCACGTCGTCCTTTCGAATTATCCATCAGTACACCACATTAAAGTCTCTATCTCATCCCGAAGCATAATATTTTATCATCTCTCCTTTCGAACGTTTTTCTTTGGAGCATCCCCACAAATGAACATTTTTGAAAACTCTGTTCGTGTTGGGTTTTTTATCAGATGATTGGCCCATATACCAAATATCAAGCATCTACCACATTTAAAAGCAAGAGTGTCTCATTTATTCCGAAAATCGAACATATTGGCGCATGGCACCCCCTACAGTAGCAAATATTGGAAACCTGAAATTTGCCCACTTTCTACCCTTCAAACAATCTACCAGTACACCAAATTTGATATCTCTATCCTATTGTGAAGCATGTTTTTCTATCACTTCATATTTCGAACGTTTTTACGTTTTTCTGTGTTGCACCCCCTTAAATGATCATTTTTGAAAAACCGTAATAATCTTAGGTTATTTTTGTCAAATGATTAGCCCCTATACTAAATTTCAAGCTTCTATCATACTCTAAAGGAGGGGTTTTTCAGTTGTTCGTGAAATCGAACATTTTACTGAGCGGCACACCCTACAATAGCGAATGTTTGAAAACTGAAATTGCATAATTTCTTCTTCAAACTATCTACCAGTATACCAAATTTGAAATCTCTTACTCATCGCGAAGTATACTTTTTCTATCATTTCACCCTTCGAATGTTTTTCTGTGGAGTACCCACCCCTCTTAAATATATATTTTTGAAAAACTCTATTCTTCTTGGGTTTTCTAAAAAATGATTCGACCATATACCAAATATCAAGCCTCTATCACGTTCTAAAAGGGATATTTCTACTTCATTCCGAAAATCGAACATTTTTGTGTGCAATACCCCCTAAAGTATAAAATATTGGAAAACTGAATTTGTACACGTTCTTCCTTCTAAACTATCTACCAGTACACCAAATTTCAAATCTCTATTTCATCCCGCAGTATGTTTTCTTATCAATTCACCTTTCGAACGTTTTCCTCTGGAACACCCCCTTAAACGAACGTTTTTGAAAAACTATATTCTTCTTGTGTGTTTTCATCAAATGATTAGTACATATGCCTAATTTCAAGCATCTATCAAATTTTAAATGTGCCGTTTCTCATTTATTCGGTACACAGAACATTTTAGTGAGCGGCACCCCCCTACAATAGAAAATGTTGGAAAACTGAAATTGCACACTTTCTACCTTTCTAACTATTTTCCCCTACACCATATTTGAAGTCTCTATCTCATTGCAAAGCATGCTTTTTCTATCAATTCACCTTTCGAATGTTTTTGTATACAGTATCCACCTCCCTTAAATATGCATTTTTGAAAAAATCCATTTTCATTGGGTTTACTATCACATTATTCGCCCATATACCAAATATACAGCCACTATCAAATTTTAATGTAGTCGTTTCTCATTTATACGGTAAATCGAACAATTCGGAGTGCGGCACCCCCTTAAGTAGAAAGTATTCGAAATCCGAAATTGTATACTTTCTTCCTTTCAAACGATTTACCCATGCACCAAATTTGAAGTCTCTATCTTATCGCAAAGCATACTTTTCTATCATTTCACTTTTCGAACGTTTTGGTGTGAAGCACCCGCTAAACGAACATTTTAGAAAACTATATTCGCTTTGGTTGTTTTCATCAAATAATTAGCCCATATACCAAATTTCAAGACCTTATCAAATTTTAAAGTACCGTTTCTCATTTATTCGTAAATCGAACATTTTAGTGTGCAGCACCCCTTTAAGTAGAAAATATTCGAAATCTGAAATTGTACACTTTTTCCTTTTCAAACGGTTTACCCATACACCAAATTTGAAGTCTCTATCTCATCGTAAAACATGCTTTCCTATCATTTTACTTTTCGAACGTTTTGGTGTGGGGCACCCCTTCTATAGAATGTTTTCGAAAGATTTTTATCGAACCAGGGGGTTTTATCGAACGACCGAGCCGTGTACCAAATTGCTAGTCTCTATTCGGGAAGTGCCTAAAAAAAGCGTGACAGACAGACGGACAGACAGACGGACACTTGGCAATTAGTATATATAGATAGATACATAGATACTTTCTGAGTTGTATTAGGAATTCCAAATTTGTGATCAAATTCTTTCTATGTACGTTGTGACATTGATTGCTAGTATCAATATACATATTTATATGTCATATAAGAGCGGATTCGGGACATAAAATCTTTGGAAAACTTTAATTTTGTTTTCATTTTTTGAAACAAATAATTAAACGTTGCAAAAACAAAGCTCGAAAAACTTTATGGATATCCCATAATTTTAGTTTCATAAGTATTCAATACTTGTTTAAAGCACTTTTACTGAGTATAATTACAGACTCTAAAATCTTGTTATCTCGAAAATGTAATTTTTAAATTCGCTAAAGTTTAGTTGTTAAAATTATAAACATTTACATAAAACGTTTATATTAAATGGAACTTTAAAATTTAAAATATAGCTGTTTTCGAAAAAAACATAATTTGTCTTCAAAATTTCCAGTTCAAAATGTAGGTTTTTAAAATACGTTAATTTGCCTTCGAAATTTCAAGTTCGAAATGTAAATTTTTAAAATCCGTTACTTGATACTAAGTCATTCACATAAAATGTATTTTTTCATTTTTTTTTTCATATTTTCTTTTTAATATATTAAAATATCTCGAAGATAAATCTTGAAGGTGAATGACTCACGTCATTCTTTAAAACATTATTATGTTTCTCTGTAGGAAATAATGTTATGAAAATCGCATATGTCGAATAATTTAAATAACAAATATGCCAGTTACATAAGATTTTGCTCAGTTGCAGAATTTTAAACAAATTATTTACACATTAAATTCCATAACGGTAAATGGCGTCTTGTGTTGTCATCCAGGCACAGACCGACAGACGACATTCTGAAAATTTTCGGAAAGTGTCGACACAGGCTCGAAATCTCAAGTTTAAAAGATTTTGGGGTAATTAAAGCTTTATAGATACAATTATATAAGAATGCAGAAAAATTAAAGTAAATAACTTTATACTCGACTATGATTCTTCTTAGAATATAATAGGTTAATATATAGTTATATAATAGATTCTTGTATTTCTGCCATTCTCATTAATCTAGGTTTGCTTATCCATATTATGGAAGTCGTGGTGTGTAAATAAATGTAGATGGAGAGCATGTTCGATGTGTGGACAGCAGTGGCGTAGCACCCATTGAGGTCCTGAAGCTTGGCCTCCCCTGTTTAAAATATAATTTAAAGATACTTTTAGTTATTGTATTTTTAATATAACTTTGAATATGCATGCATTTTTTTAGAAAATCATTACATTTACTTAAAATGAGACATTTCAAAGTATTTTTCTCATTAAAACGCATATCTGAAAGCTGAAATCATCTAGCTTTTACGGTTCATTGAAAGAAGCATGGTATTAACCCCGCCCACCTGTTAAACTCCGCTCTGGCTGATAAACTAGAACTATAAGCTGACTTACAGGAAGACGTGGGTATTTTCCCCTTATTTTCAACCCTTTATAAGCAACGTACTGAAAGACAATGATTGGACATGGGACGTTGCTTTTTATGAATGAAAAGTTCTTGTTCAAGGCGAATGGATCCGCCATTTTGATTTAAACATGGTTCTATTAACTAATCTTAACAGAGAAAAGTCATATGTAATACTAAAAAATATGAATCATTTTCCACGAATAATATGACATTCGCTCAAATTTAAACAATATTAAAATACGGAAGCACACTAATAATGACTACCATTAAACTTAAGTAGTTTGTGAAGTAGACTTAGTCACAGCAGCAATATGGCGAAGCATTCTTTTGCGTATTTGTGAGTTTCAGAAAGAATAAATCTAATCTTTCATTAAAAATCACGTTACAGGAGAATCTCAATTAAGCAAAAGCCATTAATAATTTCCTAGCGGATATTTAGAAAGGTATAGGTGATTAAGATATTTTTAAGATTTTATGTTTAAAGTATAGTATTTGTAAACAATTAATATACATAATTATTTAAGTACACTGTTTTCACCCATTTTCAGTGCACTCCTTTGAATTGTTTTATTTCGTTTTTCGTTAGTTCAACCTGTTTTATTTTTGCAAAACTGATATACTTACAAAAGTTTGTTTATATTTACAAAACTGATATGTTTTTTCTATCAATTGCTAATAATATTCTAATATATTTCTACTTCATAAGGGCCTGTAAAACTTTTTTCAGGGATGAGTAGGGCAAACTCAAGCCCATGATGTACAGCATCGACAGGCCTGATGCTCGCCTTTGTTATATTATTGTTCAAGGGAGAGTGTGGCCCACCCTTTACATCCCCTATGGGCGACCATGACTTTATATTTAATAAAATGATTACAAAAGTTCATCTAATTTAGAAATAAGAAAACATTTAAAATGTTATATCTTGTATTCATCTTACATAGATAACATTTTAAAGTTTCGTGCGTTTCATTCACAATTTGCATTTTTATTTAATATTATTTTGTTTTATTCACCATTCACCAATAAATAAAACTTCTTGAAATAAAACTTATGAAAACGCGAATTCCAATGTGAATTTCACTTGTAATACCAAATTTTTTGCCAAATTTTTCAGCCTTCCCAGTCAAAAATCTCACGCTACGCTACTAGGACAGTTGGAATGTTAGCAATCAACATGTTCACAGATAATTTATTAAGCTGTTCCGAATGTAGACAATTCAGACAGACAAGTTTATCCTCAAATGTTTTGTGCACTACAGGTTCGAAAAACTTTCTCTTCACTCCAGCTCTATGTTTCTAGTACGATTGCAGTTTAAGTATTTACGTATATACGTATTTACGCTATATAAAAATTAATACTGAGACCATAGTGACTTCGACTTGGATGGGCTTGAATGCAAAAAGCATAGCACGTGTGAAAGCGGTACGGTACCACTTGCAAAACGTCCAACATATATCTACATGTAAAACTTGTAAAATTTAAATCATATGTAATAAACTCAGCAGTGCCAAATTGTAACACTCCGAACGGGCGGTCGACTCTTGATCTAGTGGTAGTAATTGCAAATTCATAAATTATCAATATAGAGTAAAACACTTTTTGGTACTAACTCAGTGGCCCTTCTTCCTTGGTGATGGGTTCAAGACCCATCAATGGCTGGAATATTAAAACATGGCAAGAAAGGAGACATGTACTCTAAATGATTACCAAATTTTGGAATTAAATTATTTTAATTTAAGATGTTAAATTATATATATATTCAAGTATGTTATAACAAAATGCATTACATTATATTATATTATTTCAAGTAATTTGATACCAAAAACACTTTCTTGATTCATATTTAAATATCAATTATACTGCACCATTGAAACATAATTTTCACAAATTGGAGGTATTTCATATTAGAATTTTAAACTCATATTATTTATACTTGGCTTGGCACTGACTGGATTCAGTCCTCCATCAAGAAAATAGCTTAAAGAGTCTCTTGAGCAAGTTCCAATAATTAAGATCATCCTGTTTGGCTCGTTTTGCTTAAAAGCCGAAGTTCCATTAGTTTTCAAAATTACTATACATTCCTAGCTTTAATCACATAGACTCAAATAAAAATGTCAGTTATATAGCTCATGAATATAAATCGTTCCAATTCAGGCAGGTTGGGCTTTGTGTTAGAAAGCCAAGTTTCTTTATTAATTCTTTCTTAGAAGCATATAAACTTTACTGACAATATATTATCGTCTATTCTAGACGAGTATCTGGTCCTCATGATGTTATTGGCAGTGGTTTTTATTTAGATCCAAAATTTACTTCCATTTTTAGAATTTTTACATTTTATAAAATTTTGCTTGGACCGCCCGTTGGTCCAGATCCAACAAAGGCTTTTTTCTCTTCGAAAAATGGCATCCCTACGCTAAAACCTCTGCAGCCGTGACGTCAGCAAACATCACGCACTTCAAAATTACCAATAGGGAAAGGTGACGACAGGTACCATTTCTAGACCATTAGAGGCAGGGCTACATCGCGAGCCTAAAAACATCCAAAATCTTCACTTTTCCCACAGCGGCAAATAAACAAAACAAAAACTGATACGTCTACCCGAATAAACGGTCTCTCTCAAAAGAGGAAGTAAAGCCAAGAAATGAAAGTTCAGGCATCGTGCGGTTCTGTCGCATACAGAAAAATACTTAAATCAGAATGCATTATATACAATATTTTTTTTACCAAATGGCCAGGCACTTAACGTATCATCATTCGCATTTGTCAGCGGCCAGACCGTGAACCATTTAACCGTCCTAAGACGTTGCCCCAGGCGCACCACAGGGGGGCGGAACACACTGCGCCCAAAACACAAACATCCATGCCTTACGTGGGACTCGAACCCACAACGCGCCGGTCGAGCGATTGCTGTGGAAACGCTCGCCATGACCACTCGATCACCAAGTCGGCTTATATACAATATAAAAATACATTTAAATTCATTAAAATTGAGAATTTATACAATTCCGACACGACACACGTAAATATGGATGGGGTTTAAATATCACTTGCTATTTGTATTCAAAAATGTGTTAAATTTGTTGATAGTAATGCTTGGTTTATTTTTCTTCCTAAACGAAATATGCATTTCAAATATTTGTTGACAGAATATAATAGTTTATATTAGTCCATTAACGTCCGGTGCAAAAGAAAATGATCAACGCAAAATATATTTTATGCTAAATAACTATTAAGTCTGTATTACACGTACCATCTTCTCTATGGGCTTTCTGATGTGAACTTGACCCATGGGTAATTGACAATCTAATACTGGTAAACCCATAGACGTCAAAGATCTATTGGTAAACCCACGTGGGGAAATCATACATGTAATGCGGCTTTTACAGCTGCTGATTACTCATGGTTCAGCCCACATTTGAAAACTCTTTGGGAAAGTTGTCACGTGTATTGCGACCTTTAGAAGTAATGGAGCCTTTAATAAAAGTACGTGTAATGAGGTATCACTAAAACGTTTAGATTGAAAATATTCAAACGGCGGGAGAGGATTAATCGATATTTAAATTAGGCAAAATATTAATTAATGACTGCAGGAATTACGAGTTTTTATTTATCACAGTAAACATTTCACATTGGTGTTAAAAACAGCTTTACACTCTCAATGAAAGGTTTTCAACTATGTGAAAACATGACCACATAAATGCCCTTTGTAAGGAGAATGGGTCAGAGATGACGTCACATAAATCCATATTACATCTAAGGTCCCTAATCTATATACACGCTGGTGTATCAGTCTCGCTCATTGGTCACGTGATTCACGTCGTTTTTTTAATGGCGAGTGCTCGTTTCATAGCATTTTTGTTACGAACAACTTGATTACAGAGCCAATGGCACTACCGTGTTTAAAACACCGGTTCCCGTTAGATCACCGAAGTCAAGCAGCATCGAGCGCGATTAGTACTTGGGTGGGTGACCACCTGGGAACACCGCGTGCTGTTGGCACATTTCGGGCGCGGTAGCCCGGTGGTTTGCGCGCTGGATTTGCACGCTGCCACAACTGCCGCCGTGTTCATGCGGTGTACGATCACGTTAAACATGTTGGTCCGTAAGTCCTTCCGAGAGGTTAGTGGTAGGGGAAGGAGGGTGCGGTCCCTGTGGATGCCTCCCCCACTGGGTTACGGTCTAAATTGGGTGGCACAGTTACATTCAGTCCATTACAGTCCAAACAGTTACATTACACCTTTCTGGTAGGTCGGACGGTCTGGGTCTCAACAACAACAAAAATTTGATTACAAATAGGCTGTTTGAACCCATAAACAGTTATATTTATATAAAGATTCGTTCATGCCGCCGTCTAAAAGAATTTTAAATTAAAATGCTTCGTTAGTGAGAATATGAATAAATGTTTCGAAGCCAAAAAACGACGTTAACAGACTACTTATTGCTTTTGTTGGTGTCATTTCTGTGTCTTTTTATTGCATAGAAGGGTGTTGTTCCTTGTCTCTAAATAAGACTGATATATTTATTCAACTGTTTATCCTGTTACTTACGAAGTATTTCATTTTCAGATTGTTTTATTAATGCTTGAAATTAAAAAAAGTTTATAATGTGTAAATGCTTACAAAGCTCCTCTCAATGCTTACAAGGCTCCTTACAAGGCTCCTTGGTCTACTCAGTTTGAATAGAATCTAAATATGTTTACGTTCAACAATAAATCCCACACTATAATATGTCATCGGAGACGAACGGATAGTTATTAAGCGAAATCGACCTTATAAGATTTCAATCTACGCCACAAGATTCTTGGCGACTTGATGCAATAACTATCAGTGGGAGGTATTACCAAAAGTTTCTATTTTAAACATTATAATTTTTACTTTCAATATATACATAATGCATAAGGAAAGTATTGTGACGGGGTCGAAAATTCGAATTCGAGTTTTCGACGGGAGAGCACTTTTCAAGCATTCTTGATCAAGAATCAAACTTTTTTAAGTGATGTCTGTGTGTGTGTGTGTGTCTGTGAGTCTGTGAAGACGGTAACTGACGAACGAATGGACCGATTCGAACGACATTTGGTACAAAAATCACAATCCATAAACACTGGAAGTCTATTGTTTTTATACGCAATCGAATGTTCAGAATCCCCCTAAATTTTCGAGTGAAATTTTGAAAAAATCGTCAAAAAATCAAAGCATCTAATAAAGTTACGCAAATAGACATTTCTTACGTAATTTTTCATTAGAAAACGATTGACATAAATTTTAGAACGCTAACATGAACCGTTCTTCAGATATTGTACATTTTTAAAAAAAAATTATCAAAAAGTTATATAAATTTAAAAAAAATATGTCCTATTGAGAAACATGTTCACTTTCTATATGTAATACCATGTGATAAATTTAGTGACATCATTCTCGTGGATCTAGCTCGTTCCATTTATGAAAAAAGATACTTAGAGTAATACTTTTGTATTTGAACTCCAATAGTCATTTATCCGCTGTAAGAATAACTTATTTCTCCGTCCATAACGCTTGGCGAGATTTTGGCGACGAATTTGGCGGGATGTCGCCAACTCGGCAACATTTTTAATTGCTGCCAAATTAACTAAAATCTCGCCAAATTGATAAAAATGACGCCAAATCAATGAAAATGACGACTAATTGAAGAAAATTCAATATCTTGGAAAGAATATAAGTATCTACTATAAGAATAACAGTTTTTTTAATGTAAAAGTAGTAAATTCATTGCATTATATAAGAAAAGTCACGTGTTGCCCACATCGGATTTTTTAGAATGCAGTTCATCAAATGACAAGTTATTGGTGGCAAAATGTTTGCATATTATTGTGTTTTTCCTTGAAACATCCATTTCTCAGGATCTGCAATAGATAGAGCTTAAATGCTGGCTGATATACATTTAGCATAAAATTGTAGAAGGGATATAAGTTGTTTAATATAGATTTCCACTTCAGTTAAAAAGCAATATGTCATTTTATTTAAAACGTGTTTCTCAAGATTGGCTATTTACTCAATGAGCATAAAAGATAATTGATATGAATTTCAAATTGAATGCTGGAGGCGTTTAAGAGGTTTATTAAGAATTTTGATTTCCGGTTGTTTTTGAAACATCTATTTCTTAGAATTGATTATATGCAGAGTTTACCAAGTTCAAGCATGAATATATTTCAAGGCGCTTACGGATAAATAATTGATTCGAGTTTGATTTTATAGACTGCTTGTATAAACAAGGAGTTTATGAAGGAGCCAAATAGTGTGTACATTATAAGATGCATTTAACTATTAAACTTTGGAAAATGAACTGGATGTGGAAATTCTTATTGAACTCTCCCCATCTCCTCAAGAATTTGATGCTGAATTTATATCACTCAGTATCTAAGCAATCTATAGTAGATTACTATGAATATATGTTTGAAGGCAAATGTAAAATTTTGAATCGGAGGACTCGGATGTAGAAATCATTAATGAGACTCTTTACCCCCTCTAGAATTTAATACTCAATTCATAGCAGTGATAATTACTGATATGATTTCAGTATCATGATAAATGCAGAAATCCATACATTGCTATGTAAATGATATGTATCTTCTCCTTTCTGGCCCACTTTTGCATATATAGTAAACCAAATTGGGCGATCTTTCAGGAACTTCGAAAAACAGCAGAAAATTCAAGTATATAAGATAATTTTATAGGATATTTTCCAATAGAAAAATCATATTTTAGAACTGCGTGCATTTTACACATGTAAGAACGATAAAATATGTGAGAAACTCTGTACCAAAATGTTATTATAAAAGAATTAATTTTGCGGCTAGCGGAAAAATGACAAGAGAAATGCATAGCAACCAGATATGTTCTCAAATTTCATAAGTAATATTTTCTATCTATGAACTTTACTATTGAATAGTACATATATATCAATTTAACCCACATTTAACCCACATTAGTTTTAACATGTTTTTATTTAAGGATGACAATTTTTGAAGTCGTGGTAAACATGTATCTTCTATCACTGAACGTTGATACGGCGCTCTCAAATGTCCGAAGAATGTGATTCTCATGTTTTTGAGAGTGGATCTACACGAAAGACTCTCCAAAAAATTTGCGTTAAAGCACGAATTTCTGGAGAGAAGAAATATCAACATCCGTCCGGATACAATGTGTATCGAAAAAAGTAATTTTTCATCATTCGCATGAAAGTAGATTGAGTAAAAAATAAGAAATGCATCCTATGCAGCATTTCGTTTGGAAGCTAATAAAACCATTGTAATCGTTGGAAGAGAAAGTATATTCCCTAAGAACATTCTAAAAATAACGTAAAAAATGTTAAAGTACATAAAAAGGTGCAACTACCGGAAATAAAGCTAAATAATGTATCTTCTGATTAGTAATTCCTGAAACAAATATGAAAACTTTAAAAAATAAATAACCAAGCCTTTAAAGAAACATACGCTTATTTTTATATTTAATTTCACCTTTAAAACGTTTAAAAATTTACATCTCATTAAAGCAAGTTATTTCAACAACTTAAATAAACAATGAGCCGCAAGTATAGTGGTAGGTAATAAGATATAATATTAAAAGATAAATATGACTATATTTAATAATTGAATTTAGATATATTAGAATTATAGAGCAAATTGCCAAACGGGAATTTAAAACAAAAACAAAAATCATTGAGCCAGAAAGGAAAATTAGAACATTAAAATTTTAAGTTCAATATATTAGAATGTAGAGGTTATTAAACTAAATGTAACTAATTTACATACTTTAATTTTAACGCAATTTAACTCACAATAAATTCATACAAACATTGCATAACCTAGGTTCACAAAACTTAAAATATATAAGAGGTCATTATTTTCACCAAAACTACTAAAATTGAATAATGTAAAAATAAAATTATTGAAAATTAGTAGAATAAAAATTGATTTCACCAAACGGTTCAAGGTAAACAGCGGATCAGTCGTAAAGATATCGCTGAAAAGTCATTACACGTCTCAGAGAAATAACATTTTTAACACTTTACAACAAAGTTGAAAAGTGTTTATGACTTTGTTCATTCTGTCTGTCTGTCTGTATGTATGTCTCTCTGTCATTTAGCACGATAACTGCCGTTAAAATGACTTAATCAAAATGAAATTTCAGTATGTTGTTCAGAATGTCTGTGGGACCAATGGGAATATAAATGAATAATATCACCCAATTAGTTTTGGATTAAATCCGGGTTGAAGAAATGAAATACACTGAACCTTATGGGATCTAATTTTTTCAAACATTTTTTAAGTGGATTCAAAATTCACAAATTCATTCGAAAATTTTAGTAAATATTTAAATTATCCTATAAAATATATAAAAAATTTCAGCAAAATATATTCAGTAGCTTTGAAAATAACAATTATAATAATAATTAAACCTCTTATATGAAGCGATCACGTGACCATTATATAAAGAAATCACGTGACCCGCTTCAAAATGAAATATGGCATCCATCTTGTGTCTAAATCGTGATTTTTAAAGTTCTTTTTAATTCAAAATTTAGTGTTGTATCCGTCCTAAAACCGCTTTATTTTTGCTTAAATTATGTGCATCTACATACTGAAGCAACTCAATTATAATATATTTGAGTTTAAATGACCATCTAAATTTGATTATTTATACAACGAAGCCTATTTTTCACTTATTTAAAATATAAACAGCAAAATATGTAGAATGAGTTGTATAAGAATTGCTGCATTTCTTTAAACAAAATTATTTAGCTCATGGAGTCTGCATAGCCTGATATGAATGAAATATACATTGATTTTACAGAGAGAAGGACGATTTTCTCGATGAAGTTTTAAGCATAGAGTTTAATTACTTGTTCGTCCATGGCCTTAAGTTTTTACATAAATTAAATTATTATAGTATTGTGATGAATGAAATAAATGGAAAAATGTTTATGAATGAAATGCTGCTTTTATAGAGAGCGCCAGGCGTGTTATATTTCGATGCCGTCATTTGAATAAATTTCAGTTGTTTTCGATGCAGTTTTCAAATATAATGAATTATTGTAGTATTATCATAATTTTAAAAACATTATCGAGGAATGTATCGCATTTTAGAAATGTTTAAACCAGGCAATTTATATTTCAATGCCATCATTTGAATGCAATTCATTTTTTTCGATGAGGTTTTAAGTTTTCAAATATAATGAATTAATGTAGTATTGTGATAATTTTTAAAATATTTCCGAGGAATGTATCGCATTTTAGAGATGTTTAAATGGAATTGCATTGAAGTTGGAGAGTGTTTCATAATCAATGCTTAATGCATGATTGATCTTTCTTGTTATGTTATTCGCATGATTAAAACATGAAATATTCGAAATTTAAAACTCTCATAGCATTATTTCTTATGTAAAACAAAGATAATTCCCGGACCATTGACGTCATGTAATAAGGATATACAGTCATGTCCAAAAGTTAAGCATAATTCGTAAAATGCAAAAAATTCGAAGTTAATATGAATACAATCAGTTGTGGAGAATCGTGGGGCGAAGGTAAATCATTGTGCATATGCAAAACAGTTCAGTCGCATCGACATGCGCAAAGCACCGGCGCACGTCGGAACGAGTATAAAACGGCCTAGAGCGGTATGGCCATTTGATGCAGAATTTCGCAATTTTTGTGGTACGGAGCGTTGTTAACAATGAAAAAGGACGATGTCACAAAGATGACAACTGGACATGTTTTTGAAGGGACGAATTATTGGAATGCTGGAATCCGGTCGATCCCAAACCGAAGCATCTCGATTCTGAATGTGTCTCAGTGTGTGATCTCCAGATTGTGGTAGAGGTTACAAACAACTGGAGATTTTACCCAACGACCATTACCAGGTCGGCCAAGGGTAACAGCTACTCGGCAAGGCAGATATTTGGCGATAACTGTGCGACGCCAGCGGAACCGTTTTGCCAGACAACTGGGTTCAGCCCTTACAGCCGCTACAAGAGTCACTGTTTTGAGGCAAACTGTTTACAGAAGACTCAGGTACTTTAGTCTCTATGCCAGACGACCAGAAGTTTGTATTTCCCGGACATCTGCACAGAAGCAGTGGAGTTTACAACATCGTCAGTGGAATGGACAATAGTGGGGCAATTGCATGTTCAGTGACGAGGCCAGGTTTAGCCTGCAAACTGATTCCTTGTCGTACCACGATCTGGAGAGAACGTGGTACGCGTTTTTACCCGGGAAATATCACGAAAAGACATCGTTTTCCGTTTGGTAGAGTCATGGTCTGGCCAGGCATCATGATGGATGGCCGCACAGTCCTCCACATCTTTGACACGGGGTCGGATACCTGTCAAAGATACAGAGACGAAGTCCTTGCGCCTACCGTTCGATTCTTTCGAGGTGCTGTTGGTGCTGATTTCATATTCCTGGACGATCCCGTGCTCCTCACGGTGTGGTCTTGGTCGTCGACTTCCTTCAAACTGAAGATATCCAGCACATACAGTGGCCTGCCAACTCTCCTGATCTGAATCCAATAGAGCATGTGTGCGATATGCTTGGGAGATATCTTGCACCCCTTCGCTTCCCACCAAGGAACGTTCCGGGATTGAAAATTGCTCTCCTTGAGGCTTGGAACTTTTTGAGCACACAGCTCATCCAAACCCTCATCAAAAGTATGGGAAATTGTTGTGCAGCAGCATGCGTCGCTACCCGAGGTTCCAATACACCGTATTAAACTGCAGCATAACTTTGTTTTAATCATTCTGTTTTACTGAGGTTGACACTCGTATTGTGACCCATTTTATTTCAACCATTTTTATTGGATAATAAAAGTCGTTATTATCCTTGTTTTACATTGTTTTTTTCTTCTATATTTTACATACCGCGTTTCCTTCCATACCGCGTTCCCTTCCATTCCGATGTAAATTTTCTAAAATGTTCACATAAACAGCAACTATGCTTAACTTTTGGACATGAGTGTATAATCTGTACGAGTAAATGATTGTTTGAACTACCGTATGGTTAAAAAGGTGTTAAAGTAGTTTATATTCAAACACATATGGTGAATGTATTGGATTGAAGCTGCGAGAATTGTTGTTAACCTGGTACATTTGTTGTTAAAAGTTCAACTTTACTACCTAGATCAAAAAGATATAGCAAAAAAGTAGTCTCAATTACAAATATATTCCATTTTATCCTCTTTCCAAGTAATTGTTAATAAAACTTTGGATTATTTTTCAGATTGTGATTCAATAAAAGTACCTGTAGAACTTTAAAATATCTTAACGGATATTTTAAGTATAAATCCCGAAATAGCATTCAGTACTTATGAAATTTCCGGACACCGTCCGGTCGAGGAAGAATTAGTTTGCGCTGTGTCAAAATATACCATACGTTTCCGAAATATAAAATGGCTAAAAATAGTTTTGGTGCACCTTATAGTGAGTATTGACTCCATGTACCAATTTTACAATAAATTTCATTTTTATGAATAAAAATAAACAATAAAAAAACGCACAAAAAATTAATTTGAGTCTGTAGAAAGAGTTATGTGCTGCTGACACCACAATTTTCTTCTCGTTCTTCTGAAAATTCAAGATGAAATTTTATTTTTCTGTCTTCTTATATTCCGCCTCTTAGAGGATATATCCATCCGAGCATTGATCAAAAATTCTCATTGCTCACAATTCGTTATCTTTAACCGGTGATAAATGATAAGCGACGAAGAGATTGGATCACGAATCCTCATATCGTAGATTTATGACTTTTATGAGATAGTTTTCAGTTTGAATTACTTCTTTGAGTACATAAAAATGTCAAAGAAGTATTTTAAATAAATGTGAGGAAATGTGTGCGTGACTTTGTTGTTTTTCAACTTGAAATATTGGATCATCTAATGCAGGTGCAGTTCAAATTTCGATTACAGAAAATGTGAAGTAAAATATATGAATTGAGAAATTTCACCCACTTTCTGGTATATAAGAATTTTATATTAAATGTTACATACATTGTAAATAAACAGAGTTTATATAAATTTCCTAAAGTTGAGTAATATTTGAAATATATAACTTTGAAATAGTTGGATAGTTGCTCTTTTCATAACATTAAACTTCGAATATTGTTCTTTTCTTCTTTAAAAGTAGATAATTATTCATTTTATTTAAACATTTTCTTAGAAGTATCAAATTATCTTAGACAAAAATTAAAATAAAATATAGTTTTTATAAAGAAAAATTTATAGCTGTTTATAAAATGTATAATCATTTTAGAATATATAAAAAGACTACAGTAACTTACCGATGTTTTCCGAAGTCAATATATAAAGATATAATGTAAGTAGTAGATGATTTTCTTATTATTTTGTGCTAAATTTATGTCTGATCAATTGAGATAAATTACAGTAACTCATGCTTGTGACAATGTTTAATATCCTTATCAAAAGGGTTAATGAAATTTAATCAAAATCGCATTTGGGTTGCATAAACTAGGATAAACCACATGGCTAAAATACCTTTCTATCAAATTAATTTTGAAACACTAGTGTATAAATGAAGAAGAATAGAACAAAATCTGATGTGAGCAGCAAATGACCCTCCCTATGTAATGTAATAAATTTATGTATTTCGCGCACAACTATTGACAGGACATTCTATTGAATCTATGAACACAAAAGTTATTGAGTATAGGACAATATTGATAGCATCCGAAATTAGCAATATAATCCATATGTTAACACATGTTTTCTACAAAGTTCATTATTTGGAGTCATTTTAATTAATTTTGTGTCATTTTTTGCAATTTTAGTGTAATTTAGTTAATTTGGCACCATTAAAAACCGCCAAGTTGAGATTGTGACAGTTTGCCAAATGTATCGTCAAGCGTTACATACAGATGGAGCGAAGAATTTTTCTTTTTTATCAATGAATGACTATTAGCGAATTGTTAGATGTCAATATACACAATTGTCCCATAAAGTAACTTCTTTTGTGAATGAAACGAACTTGATTTCCAAGAGTGATGTTAACAAATTTGTCGCATGATATAACACATGAAAAGTGAACATATTTTACAATAGTTTAATACCTTTTAATTTCATATAATATTTGACAAATTTACCTGAAAACATACAATATCTCGAAAACGGTCTATATTAGCTATCTGTTTTATAAAGAAAAATTACGTAAGAAATTATTATTTTTATAGCATTATTGTAGGTTCTGAGTTTTTCAAAATTTCATTCGAAAACTTGGGGATCTCTCAAACATTTGATTACATTATTTATTGATAACGTAATCAAATCAACATAATCAAATCAAACGTAACCAAACGTAATCAAATCAAACCCTATTGGGTTTCAGTATTCTTCAAATTACGTAACATCCAGTTACTTATTGCAAGTAATGTAATGGAGAAATGTTATGAAAATATTATATTTCAAATAATTTCTGTTTCCGAGAAAATTCCAGAAGAACAAAAGCAATAATTCTATGTACAGTAATATGAGAACGTTGGAATGAAACATGTTTTATTTTAGGAGATCAGTTTAGAAAAATGTGTTATATAGACAAGGTTCAATTTACATTTAAATTACATCAAACATGTTTGGATAAATTTAATTATCAAGTATGGTACGATAGCAAAGTTTCTAGAAAGAAAATTTTATCTTTGCTTCAAAGTTTGTTAACGAGATACACTGAGTAATCTTGTTATGGATTCTTGGGGATTTATTTAATTTATGTTCAAGTACGCAATTATGGAGTTTGTATCGCAAATTACTTCGTCTCCGGTTTAGCAACAGTGGTTAGTGTGATAAATTTAATTTCCTAGAATCTCAGCATTCTGAGATAAAAGCATTTTTTCTTTACACAATTCTGATGAATTACGGATCTAACAGATGGGGTGCGATTTGTAACAATACAGGTAGCTCTCCTTTTCAGTTAGTTACTTCTCAATATTACCGGGCCGTTACTTAAGCGTACGCTACTTGCACATACTTTAAAACAATTGATAACTTGGCAAAATATTTAATTTATGGTATTTATTGATACCACAAACAAAGCGTAGATAATAACGTGAATGTAAGTTAACCTATCATAGTAAAAAATTCCGCACACAGAAGGCCTTTGTTAAAGCTTGAACTCACACATTAATGCAGAAACCAGAATGGATGGACGCTTTTTGCACTTGTTAAGAACTATTTCGATTTGGACGGTCAATATTTACTTTGTCAGAAAAAAATTATCTGAGTGTCCCAATTCTACGACCCTCCATGGTAAATAACAAAGTTCGTCATATCACGCAGTTGACTTCTAATATGTGTACTTAGGCATTTATAGACTAACTGTAAGATGTTGTAAGATCCTGATGCATATATTTGAAGAGGAAATTGTCATATTCATAAAATTAATAAATTGGAGATGCTTGTTTGGTATTAATGACTTAGTCGATTGCTATGGATGTTCACGGAATTGCGATAGTTAATGAGTTTTATTACTGCCACTGTTGCTTCTAACTGTGTTATGCAGAGCATTATCTTTTGCAGAACGAGTTGATCTATGCTTATTAATCACAGGGAGCATGATCTTTTATTTAAAAATAATATTGTGAGATGACCCTTTATATTAAGTCTACCATTGAGCATGACATGTTCAGCATTTAAATGCATAATCGAATTAAAAAAACTTGACAGCTTCACTATGCATAATCCTTGTATGCAAGGCTTTCCGAAAAATACTTATATTCTTAAATACAGGTATTTATTTGAAATTAAACACGTGATCCTTTTTGACATAAATATAGAATATAATTAGAAATCTAAAACATAAAGTTTATTTTTGTTCCTTTACATAAATACATCCCGAATAAATCAAAATTTTATATATTAATGCAATATTTTTCAAGCCTTTCCCTAAATTTAATTACAAAATGTTCACCCTTAATTCAATAGTTCATTCTTACCCGAAATAAATAGTTCTATTTACTTGGTAATCTTGTTAAAGTTTCTTGGGCTAGTAGATTAGCGTATACCCGCATATTCAAAGGATACGTAGCTATATATATTTAAACTGGCTACATTTGAGCATAATTCTTGTTTGAACATAATTGTTGTATATAATTCTTGAGTATTTTGTTAAGTTTTAATTTAAACAGTAGAACTCTCAAATTTTGTTTCTTAAATGTCATGTTTACGTTTTCATTAAAATGTATATTTTTAGTAAAACTATAAGAATATAACATTAAAAAAGCAACATTTTAAAGGGCTTGAAATTTTTTTTCGATCGATACCATACTTGATAATGTACCATAGCGGGGGGGGGGGGGGTAACTTTTCCCTCAAGGGGGGCTAATGATGTCATGAATAAAAACGTTGTATGGCGGCTATTTGTAACAAAAATGAATGAAACTATTAAGTTTCGTGATCATTGAGCTATAAATAAACCCTATGTGATTATGTCTTCTGTATTTCAAAACACATGTTTCGTAATTTTCTTATTTTTTGGTTACACCCTCTTTCCCCTATTTCATACCCCCCTTTTTTTCTAATTGACTTGAAATTGTGTCTTTATATAAGTGTGAGTAACTTGACGTATGGGTAAAATATTGCGATGGTCTAAAATTCGGCCTAATATATTTTGTGTTTCCAAACCTTCAACACCTACACCCTTCCCGGTTGGCAAGGAAAATGAATTTTTACATATTTAGAGACATTGACACAAAAATGCATTTTTTATTTCTTTTCGGGAACAGGTAGAGCGGATTTTTGAAAAATATCAAAGTTTTTTCAAAGCCCCGTCTGTTGAAGTATAAAACTGTTATTTGCATACTTATAATATCGACTATATGGCCCAATGAAACCGACATTTTCATTTCCTCTTCGAGCCGAAGACACTACGGGTTTCGTAAATCTTTCTAGTCCTTTCAAAAACACTTTTAAGGACCTAGAAGGCTAAAATTTTACTTACATATAATATCGACTTCAGGCCAGAATTTATAGGAACCGAAATTTCTATTTCTTCGACTGGGTCTGATAAAATGGAGGAAGGAGGTTAAAAAGTCCTTGTAGACCCTTTTGATGTCTTCTCGGTAATGTAGGGGGCTGAAATTTTACACAATTATGATACAGAATACGAGATAGAATCTAAGGGAACTTTTTGACTATTTTCGATGATAAGCAACATATAAGGTTAAAAATTATAAAACATATTAAAAATGCCACTTAATTTCTTTAATGATATTTATTTCTTTGATTACTAGTAGTTATATAAAATTTGTGAAAACTTTCCTATACAAGTCTTCCGAGGCAAAATATTCAAATACCATGCTCATAGTAAAAGTCTGTAAAACTTACTGTAAATATCAGCTAGTGTATGTTTTGCAGGATGAAGAAATCAAACTTCTCTGTAGAATGAATTTATTTCATTTAATAAAGAAGTTAACAATCTTTCCTAATAGATTCTTAAGGATCAAGGTATGAGGATTGTATTATTTTGGTGTTTTGATTTTAGATTGCACATCAAATATACATCCACAAGAAGTTAAGTTGAAGTAAAATACTGCATACATGGTGTTATTTCACCCGTATTTTATTCTAATATCCAATAGACATGTATTTCACAATCAACATTTTGAATACAAGTAGGCCTTGCAGCTCTCGGATAGGATAGAATGTCAATATTTATCACTCTATGAAATATCTTGTTAATATATTTCTTAGATTGAAATGCTTCCATTTGTTTCGAATTTGTTTCCACATAGAAAATAACGAACTTTTCCTTTGCTTTAAAGTAAATACATTTTTTTACCATATATAGTGACAGAAGTAAAATTAGACTCACAGTAATGTGAGCATTTAAGATTATTTTAGCGAATATGTTTCAAAAGTAACATTATCCAGAAGAGAAACTTATGTAATCAATATTACCGGAAATTCGATATAGAAACACATCTCTCTAAAGGCGCGTATAAATCTCTGATAAATGTTTCAAAATAGAAATAATTCAGCGAATATGTTTCAAAAGTAACATTATCCAGAAAAGAAACTTATGTAATCAATATCCCCCAAAATTCCATGTAGAAACACATCTCTCTAAAAGCGCAAACAAACAGGCTGATAAGTGTTCAGAATTTCCGATACTCGTAAAAAAGTTTCGAGATTCTCAAAATTGTTTCCCCTTCTTCCTCTCCAACACTGAGTGCTAATGGAAATTTATATCATTTCTTGGGTCGTCCAGTGTTTATATTTCTTCATTAATCTCATAACTCCATATTATGAAGCCGTTTCGAAGAACATAAAAAGGCCTCTTGCAACAACATTATTTTCCTTTTTACTCGTTAATTACGGATTTTCCCGGGATGTTTGAATTTCTAGGATCCTTGTCTTTGTAAATAAACACCAAGTGTCCATTGATCTATGAGTTGAGACATATATTTATATATCCTCTACTTATATTTATAGTCATGGTGCCATTTAAACCAGAATTTGGTTTGGTTAATAAATTATACTGAAATGAAATATTAGTAGATCAGAAAATAGAGTTACGTAGAAAGATACTATTTATTAATGGTACTTTTATGGAAAATACCATTTAGAATCCAGTAAATTGATTTGAAAGTAAAAACTGATGAATAGCGACACTAACTGATAAATACCGTAATTTGGAGAAAAATGATCTATCTTAACGAAATTATGTTACACAAAAACGAATGTATATGAAATAGCATCTACATTGGAAAAATGTTTTCAACTTCTTTTAAGCCAAATTATACAGATACTTTAAACTATTAAAGTAACTGAAATATAAATTTAAATCGGCTGAAAGTTAATAGAACTAGAAAGTTGATAGTAGTCTATAGCTCCAAATCAATGTCCAACTGCTTTAGTTTCAAAATATTGAAACACAGGGGGAAAAGAAAAATGCATTTTTTATTTCTTTTCGGGAACAGGTAGAGCGGATTTTTGAAAAATATCAAAGTTTTTTCAAAGCCCCGTCTGTTGAAGTATAAAACTGTTATTTGCATACTTATAATATCGACTATATGGCCCAATGAAACCGACATTTTCATTTCCTCTTCGAGCCGAAGACACTACGGGTTTCGTAAATCTTTCTAGTCCTTTCAAAAACACTTTTAAGGACCTAGAAGGCTAAAATTTTACTTACATATAATATCGACTTCAGGCCAGAATTTATAGGAACCGAAATTTCTATTTCTTCGACTGGGTCTGATAAAATGGAGGAAGGAGGTTAAAAAGTCCTTGTAGACCCTTTTGATGTCTTCTCGGTAATGTAGGGGGCTGAAATTTTACACAATTATGATACAGAATACGAGATAGAATCTAAGGGAACTTTTTGACTATTTTCGATGATAAGCAACATATAAGGTTAAAAATTATAAAACATATTAAAAATGCCACTTAATTTCTTTAATGATATTTATTTCTTTGATTACTAGTAGTTATATAAAATTTGTGAAAACTTTCCTATACAAGTCTTCCGAGGCAAAATATTCAAATACCATGCTCATAGTAAAAGTCTGTAAAACTTACTGTAAATATCAGCTAGTGTATGTTTTGCAGGATGAAGAAATCAAACTTCTCTGTAGAATGAATTTATTTCATTTAATAAAGAAGTTAACAATCTTTCCTAATAGATTCTTAAGGATCAAGGTATGAGGATTGTATTATTTTGGTGTTTTGATTTTAGATTGCACATCAAATATACATCCACAAGAAGTTAAGTTGAAGTAAAATACTGCATACATGGTGTTATTTCACCCGTATTTTATTCTAATATCCAATAGACATGTATTTCACAATCAACATTTTGAATACAAGTAGGCCTTGCAGCTCTCGGATAGGATAGAATGTCAATATTTATCACTCTATGAAATATCTTGTTAATATATTTCTTAGATTGAAATGCTTCCATTTGTTTCGAATTTGTTTCCACATAGAAAATAACGAACTTTTCCTTTGCTTTAAAGTAAATACATTTTTTTACCATATATAGTGACAGAAGTAAAATTAGACTCACAGTAATGTGAGCATTTAAGATTATTTTAGCGAATATGTTTCAAAAGTAACATTATCCAGAAGAGAAACTTATGTAATCAATATTACCGGAAATTCGATATAGAAACACATCTCTCTAAAGGCGCGTATAAATCTCTGATAAATGTTTCAAAATAGAAATAATTCAGCGAATATGTTTCAAAAGTAACATTATCCAGAAAAGAAACTTATGTAATCAATATCCCCCAAAATTCCATGTAGAAACACATCTCTCTAAAAGCGCAAACAAACAGGCTGATAAGTGTTCAGAATTTCCGATACTCGTAAAAAAGTTTCGAGATTCTCAAAATTGTTTCCCCTTCTTCCTCTCCAACACTGAGTGCTAATGGAAATTTATATCATTTCTTGGGTCGTCCAGTGTTTATATTTCTTCATTAATCTCATAACTCCATATTATGAAGCCGTTTCGAAGAACATAAAAAGGCCTCTTGCAACAACATTATTTTCCTTTTTACTCGTTAATTACGGATTTTCCCGGGATGTTTGAATTTCTAGGATCCTTGTCTTTGTAAATAAACACCAAGTGTCCATTGATCTATGAGTTGAGACATATATTTATATATCCTCTACTTATATTTATAGTCATGGTGCCATTTAAACCAGAATTTGGTTTGGTTAATAAATTATACTGAAATGAAATATTAGTAGATCAGAAAATAGAGTTACGTAGAAAGATACTATTTATTAATGGTACTTTTATGGAAAATACCATTTAGAATCCAGTAAATTGATTTGAAAGTAAAAACTGATGAATAGCGACACTAACTGATAAATACCGTAATTTGGAGAAAAATGATCTATCTTAACGAAATTATGTTACACACAAACGAATGTATATGAAATAGCATCTACATTGGAAAAATGTTTTCAACTTCTTTTAAGCCAAATTATACAGATACTTTAAACTATTAAAGTAACTGAAATATAAATTTAAATCGGCTGAAAGTTAATAGAACTAGAAAGTTGATAGTAGTCTATAGCTCCAAATCAATGTCCAACTGCTTTAGTTTCAAAATATTGAAACACAGGGGGAAAAGAAAAAATCTGATGTGGGCAGCACATGACTTTCCCTGCAAACTTATATCCACGTTCTATTTATTTCAATTAAATGTAATTAACTTTTAATTGAAATTACGTTCTCATTCGGTAACCGGGCTTATTTTCAAAGGTGGCGTAGGGAAAGTACGAAAAACTAAAATATCTCGAGAACGGCTAGTCCTAGTGTAATGGGGTTGGTCTTATTCTTTTCGTCGTTAAACATTACATATTAAACGGGCATTTAATGGATATATCTGAGAATACCTAGTTCTTTAGTTTAGATTTTGAAGATTTTTGCGGGCCGTTTTGCAAAAAAAGGCAGGTTATTTTTTTCCGAATCGTACCAAAATCTAATCAGCACCAGGGTGACCTATACGTGACTCATCTACCGAGTTTTGTGAAATTCGGTCCATTAGTTTTTCAGCTAGAGTGGATACAAGCTTTTGCGGGCCATTTCGCAAAAAAAGGCGGGTTCTTTTATTCCGAATCGTACCCAAAACTAATCAGCACTAGCCCCGCCCACAAGTGACTTACCTACCAAATTTTGTGAAATTCGGTCGATTAGTTTTTTAGTTACAGTGGATACAAAATCTGCACAGACAGACAGACAGACACACAGACAGACACACAGACAGACAGACAGACAGACAGACAGACAGACAGACACACAGACACACGCACAGACGTCACGCTAAAAATGGTTTTTTCGTATTCTAGGGGTCTCGAAACGTGTAGATCCGTCGAAAACTCGAGTTGTGATTTTCGGCATGATTCCAATACTTTCCCTATACATTACCATGTATTGCAGGGAAAGTAAAAATTGGGCAGTATGATGATATAGAGAGGATTTGCGTGATATATATTTGGGCTTTTTGAAATGTTGGCTGTGTATGTTAAATGTATTTTACTAAATTCGCTTTCAATTAAAAAAAGCTACATTTGGAAATCCTTCGAAAGTTCCTTTCTTAAGCTCCTTTTCGTTAAATGTCAATTTTTAATATATTTTTCCGAGATATTTTACATTCATTTTTCATTCATAAAATGAATGTTTGTATAATGTTATCACAAGTAACTACACATAGAAATCAGTAATATACGAGTCAATATTCAACTAATGTCTAGAAAAAGTATGCAAAATGAATTTAATGAGTATTTTAAATTGTGTGTTTTGTGTGATATTTATAGTACATGCATAATGAAACGTTAACTATTCAAAGTACTAGTTAAAGTTATGAAATATGAAATTTATGAAAGCAATTTTGAGCGATGTAAACATATATAAATGCAACGTTTCTGTATTTGAGATGCAAACAAACTAAGAGAAAAGTTATAAAAAGGCTTCTTCGATATTTTTTGCATTTACAAAAAAACATGACAATGAAAAAAAAAATCTGATGTGAGCAGCACATGATAGTCCTTATATAATGCAATGGATTTACTACTTTTACAGTAAAAAAATAAATAATTATTATAGTAGATATTTATATTCCTTCCAAGATATTGGATTTTTGTCAATGAGTCGTCATTTTCATTTTTTTAGCGTCATTTTTATCCATTTGGCGAGTTTTTCGTTAATTTAGCAACATTGAAAAAAGTCGCCAAGTTGGCGATATCTTACCAAATTCGTCGCCAAAATCTCGCCAAGCGTTATGGACGGAGAAATAAGTTATTCTTACAGCAGATAAATGACTATTGGCGTTCGAATACAAAAGTATTACTCAAAGTATCTTTTTTCATGAATGGAATGAGCTAGATCCACGAGAATGATGTGATAAATTTATCTCATGGTATTACATATGAAAATGGAACATGTTTCAAAATAGGAAATATTTTTTTTTATTTTATATGATTTTTGGAAAATTTTTTTTTAAATGTGCAATATCTCGAGAACGGTTCTTGTTAGATTTCTAAGATTTATAGCAATCGTTTTCTAATGAAAAATTACATGAGAAATGTCAATTTGCGTAACTTTATTAGAGGTTTTGATTTTTTGACGATTTTTTCAAAATTTCACTCGAAAATTTAGGGGAGTTCTGAACATTCGATTACGTATAAAAACAATAGACTTCCAGTATTTACGGATTGTAATTTTTGCACCAAATTTCATTCGAAATGGTCCATTCGTTCGTCAGTTATCGTCTCCACAGACTCACTGACACACACGCACGCACACACATACTTTTACACACATACACAGACATCACTTCAAAAATGTTCGATTCGCGATCAGGGATGCTTGAAACGTGCTCTTCCGTCGAAAACTCGAATTCGAATTTTCGACTCCGTCACAATACTTTCTTTATACATTATTGTATATAAGGAAAGTAAAAATTGGCTGAAAAATTCTATGTTCTTGTAGTATTTCTAATAGCCCTTTTTAATATATCACAATTATTTACTTCTCTAACAAATGTGATTATTAAATTAAAAAATTGTCCCTAATATCATTAGTACACAAATATTTAGAGATTAAACAAAACATCAACAATTAAAATTATTATTGGTGGCGAAGTTTTTGTCAAATTACTTTTTGGGGAAAATATTTGCTTTGAAACATCTAATTCACAGGATCTGCTATGACAGGGCTTAAATGATGACTGAAATGTATTCAGCATCAATTTCTGGAGAGGATAGATAATTCACTAAGGATATTCACTTATGCTTCTTTTTTCACTTCCGGGTCACAAATTTTCATTTCACTTAATATATCTATTTCTCACGGTTGGATATAGATAGGTCTTAGATGATCCTTGATATGGATTCAGCATCAAATTCTGAAAGTGGTGAACTTTCAATCTTTTTTCATTATATGTTCAAAATTTTTCCTTGAAACATTTATTTGTTAGCGCTGGCTATAGATAGAGCTAAGATAATGATTAACATGGATTCAGCATTACATTTTTGAGGGGTTAACGTTTCACAAAGGGTTTGAATTTCTGTTTCTAGAGATTTCACATCCGATTAAAAAATTCACATATTTCTTGGAACATATATTTCTCAAAATTTGCTTTATATATCATCGTTGATGACTAATGTGGATTCAGCATCAAATTATGAAAGGAGGTTACTAAGGAAAGGTGTTTACTAAGGGGTTTCCGCTTCTGGTTCCTTTTCCACTTCCGGTTCAAAATTGTTTGCTGAAACGTATATTTTTCAAGATTTTCTAAATATAAAGTTTAGATGATATTTAACGTTTATTTATATCCAACATAAAATGCTTCAGGAATTCTGCATTAAATTCAGGAAAAAGGTCGATGGTTAAACTAAAGTTTCCAATGACGGATTTTTTGTTACTTCAGTCTTGAAACTTTTTTTATCTATCTATTTCTCAGGATTGACTATAGCTAGAGATTAGAGAATGATTGGTGTGGATTTAGCATCGTGTTCCAAATTGGTAGTGGGTTCACTTACAACACCTATTTTCAGTTCTGGAGATGAGACTTCCAGTTTTCACCCAAAATTACATGTCTGTACGAAATAAATATGCAACAGAGAATAAAAATACTTTTACTAAATATTTGCTCCATAAATGAAGTGTGCGCACCATTTTCCACTCTATAAAGGTTTCTTTACAAATTTCTTGTTTATTTTATTTTAATAACACGAATTTTGAAAATGCAGACATTTTAAAGTTCCGTTCTGTTGTTTGATACCCAATTACAAACAAATATTTCCCATCAAAATGCTGATCTGCATTTTTAGGAGGCAAAGTTATATAGTTTCAAGTTCGTAACTAATTTTATTTATATGACTAATAAATTATATATGTACTTAAATTATATATGTAATTCCTTCACTGGATATTCTTCGGACTGTTATTGCTTAATGATATGTTTACTTGAAATGATATGAATTTTAAACAAATAATTTTAAATACTTTATAATATTTATCTTTATGGAAAGAGTGATAGATAAATTATGTGTAGATTTAAAAATAGTATTTTAAATAATTTTAATTACAATATGAAAATACAATGCAATTAATATTATTTTTTCACATCTGTAACTACACATAAACAAATTTGTATACATAAAAGTGCAAAATATGACTGAGTGGCATAGGTTATTTGTTAATCTCAAAATTTTCTTGCTATCTTACCGCTGGGAGCAGCACTAATAGGAATTTATATCATTTATTGTGTCACGTTACGTTTATATTTCTTCATTAATCTTATAACTTCTGAATCTGCAGCAGTTTCAAGGATCGTAAAAAGACAATGTTACGCTTTTATATCTTTTTCTGTTTCTTATATACAAAATTATCTAGAATAATCAAATTTTGATGTTTTACTATATATTTTAATCTTTGCAAATACTTCGACTTTAAATGCCCCTCAAATATGAGGTTCTAGTACATGTAGATTATATATATATATATATATATATATATATATATATATGTGTGTGTGTGTGTGTGTGTGTGTGTGTGACCAGATTTGAAACAAGATTTAGCGGAGACAATTTTATATTGAATACTTATCGATGTCTGTAATATCGAACAATACATCAGACTTAAAGATGTCAGTTTTATTGCACCCTGATTCGAGAGATCAAATAAGCCATAAACATGGGGGATAAAGTGATGACACGAGATTGGGTAAATATATTAATCAATGTTCAAGATGTCTGGCCCCATTGCCCTAAGGTCGGCCAATCAGAATCTAAGAGGGGTATCAGATATCATGCGAAAATAAGTTGCAACATATGGAAAGTTCTAGAGATGTTAAAAGACAGTAAGAGAGTTCAACAGCTGGAGAGTTCGATAAGAGCTGTCATGTCGCCATTCTGTGCGCCATGAACTTTTTATGTTTTGCTGAGAGAAAAGCTCTATTTTCCTTCGTGCCTGTACCGGAGCTTCATTAACACTTGTTCATATTGCTTTTACATTAAAAGCTGTGTTTTGTTTCGGAGCAGTTGATATTGGGAAGATCACTGTCTCTGTGTTGAGTGACGTAAGATCTGGTGAGGAGAACTTCTGTTGCGAAGCGCCTCTGCCTGCCAATCAGGAAGCGGCATTTTGGAGAACTCCGGCATTTTTTTTTTTGCTCTCTCGCTCTCTCTCCTTGGACGCCTCGGCTGTGTGAAGACGTGCGGAAATCTTGTCTTAAGATTAAGACAAAGCCTTGGCCGAAATGGCTAATTTTCGTCGGCGAAATATCTATTTCTGATAGGAAACTATTCCTTGTTTGAAGAAGATGAAGAAAATCCAGTTCCTGCTAAATTCCACATTGTTATATCAAAATTCAAAAATTCTTTTTATTTTAGGAGACTCCCGTTCGTCAGATCGTCCTTTTTGACATAGTCCTAGTTCCTTGTTAAAGATTTCTTTCCTGATGGAGATCAGTGTTTTGCCGGATCTTGTTTTGGATCGTGAAGGAACACTTCTGATGAACTTTTAATCATTTGGACTAGGAAGTGAATTTTTACAATTTCTCATGAACTCTTTATTGGAATCCTCCCGTTTTCATTGTTTAACTCAGGAACTGAGGTAGAATAGTATCATAAATTTTCATATTGATTTCCGATACGGAAGATTTATTGAATTGGAGTACATGCACATGGATTAAAGTAAAATAAATATAACTTCAAATTTTGATAATTGATTATTTCTGTTGATTGAATATTGAGATAAACTAACTAGATGAGTAAATTGAAAGGTTGCATATTAATATGATATAAGTTGAAATATCTTATTATTTGAGAAAGATTTAGTTGTTAAAGTTAATAAATAGATATTTTGTTTGATTGATTTAACCTATGTGTGCTTATTCTCGCATTCCTTCATTTTTCTCTCCTCTTGCTTGTTATCATCTGGAAATTAATTCTTCCAGACTGGGAAATGCTTGCACACAACGTAATGTATCCTGGGTTTTTGATTCTGACCACTATGGTGTTTACAGGTAGTGACGACCGTTACCACAGAGCAGTCGGAGCAGACAAGAGTCGCAGTGTAGCTAGAGTACCAGACTTCGAGTTTGTACGCCTGGCGATGCAGTTATGATGAGGCCAGATCGATTCGTGTCCAGTGATCAACTTCCGTACGAGACGGTGTACCACACCGTGAGTTGGTATAGTACGATGTACACAGATGAAGCAGAACCAACAGAGCTAAAGGTGGTTGTATCAATCCACAAAGACAAAATTGGAGGTATGTATTCCTATCAGTAATTATAGAAAGTCATCAATACAGTTTAGGCATTTTTAATTTAACTGGTCTCACATTTGCAATCTCCTCCGCAAGTAGTAATAGGATAATTATTGTAATTAATTTAATAATCAACCAAATGTCGTTAATAAATGATTTGATTTTAAAGTTACAATGTTACAATTAATTGTGATAGTATGTTAATGTATTATATTCCAAGAGCTCGCATTGAAGAAAAATATGGTGTGTTTAAGCTGCACACGCCGCAATCTGTTCATGGGTTTCACGATATATGATATTACGGTCATGTTTAAGAGTTTAATTTAAAAGTATACTAATAATGTTATAAATGTGCACCACATAAATATATAATATGAGAAAGCTAGAAATAGATTAATAATTAACACCAAGTAATTAATGACAAAACATTAAAACAATAAAATAACCAAAATGGTTAAAACACGACATTCATGCCCAGAAAAGAAAGGAACAGCGCTAGGCTTAAGTTTTAGGTTAATTCTGATTAGACTCTTCTTCAGGTCTTAGTTTTCAACTAAAATTTGCCAAAACAAATGCTCATTACGGATATGGAAATTGTTAGTTTCTATAAAGAACATAGTCCGGAAGGAAGAAAAATGTGATAATTATAGATAAGTTGAATATTGTGATATTTTTATTGGCATTTAAGTTACATGCAAGTAATATAATAAAAATTACTAAAAGATTTTTTTTTGCTTTTGTTTAGGTTTATATAGTCTTCATTAATTACTCTTCTGCTAAGCCGGAATAACAAGGATTGAAAACATGTTTCTGATTGCTTGTCTATCATGATCGTGTTTTTGCAAATTAAATCGGCTCAACCAATTTACGTGTTTTTACTAGCTCATTACTTGTATTAGCTTACAAATTTCTATCTGCTTATTTATTAACTTATTTATTTAGTTTGACCCTTCGTCCTTTTTTACACTCACTTATTTACAACTTAAAGCGGCTCTACCAATTTACATATTTTTATTAGATTATTATTTGTATTAGCTTACATGTTTTTACGGACTTATTTATTAATTATTTATTTAGTTCGAGCTTTCAGTCCTTTTTTTATACAACTTCTTTTTAGTTTCCATTATTTAGAAAATGCATAGTTTATCCTGTGACGCGGTAAATATCTTTGGGCCTGCAGGGATGAATCTAAGAACATTTTGCCTAATACTAAAGAATTACATACCGTGTGTGTTGGCCCTAATATTTTAGACGATAACGATAATTTATGTGACTTAAAATTACTAAGAATTAAATGAATTCCTGAAGAAGATATTGCAAAACTGAATACTAAATCTTTATTTCAATAACCTAAGAAAACTAAACTATAAGTAAACAACTGTTGCTATGATGTATTACTAATCTGGCGTAATATTATTTTCATTAGAATAAAAAAATTCTATTTTGGACAATATGGTATCCGAAACTAGATAGGGATGATGAGATTCTCAACAATATAAAAATAAAATTAAATCAATAATGTTCTGAAATCAATCATCTCAATGACAAAATCTATAATTGATCTTCATAATTTTCCTACTACCAGCCCTAATTTTTTGCTGATACTTATATGAGTGGAACTACTTGATAATAAGTTTGAAAAAGTCTACAATTTTTTTTAAATCAGAGAATGGGTTGATTTTATGAAGCTTTCTATCAACATTATGAATACATTTACAAATTTTTAAGTCCTCATTGTGAATTATTTGTATGAATTATTGTACCGAAATATTAAAATCACTATTGTATTTACTCGAGAACAAGTTACGCGGAGAATGCTAAAGAAATATTATCTTTTAAGCTGCAAATAAATGATTTTTCCTGCCTGTCGTCATTCATTTTCGAACAAAGGAGTCCCTTAATAGGGCTTCTAATAAAAATATCCGATACAGTTTTATCACCCCTGTTGTAGCGTCAAAACTTGCTGATGAATACTTTAGTATAAATTTATCTATTTCTTATTGCCTTCTGTTGAACGAATATATTTTTTATACCAAGTCTGAATCACTATTAAAATGTAATTATTTATTTATTTCCCTTATCTCATTAAGGATAAGGGGGCAATCTGCTGTTGGTAAAAGACACACGTTAGCAAATGAAGTTGGATTAACAGCCCGACAACATTTGCCACTCGCTTTAGACAGAATCAAAAACGGGTGGCAACTACTGGGATCATACCCTAATTTACCTGCCCCATTCTTGGAAGAGCTTTTTGACTTACTGATTTAAAATGCCCATACTCCTCGAAGAGACGGGGATAGTTTTTTCAATAGCTTCGGGAAACGAATTCCTGTCCATTCAGTTCGATTTCCGTGCCTAAACCATTCGGCTATCTCTGCTCGTATAAATGTATTGTACCCTACCATTAAATGGTTAAATGGAAAGTTATGCATAAATTAGAAATTTATAGTTCCATATTTTAGCATAGAGAGCATATTGCGGTTCTGAAAATGTCTAAATTCGAAATTTTGACTAAAATTATTCGATATCTGCAGAAATCCATATATAACTAAGTACCATCCATATATAACTTTCTATAGTACTTTCTCGAAGAAATCAGGTATAATTAAATTAGATGATTATATATATTTCAGGGGCTTTATGAAACATCTTCCTCAAGTCTGAAGCAGTGATTAACAATTGCTAAGCAACAACTACAAGCTGATAGACGTATAAATAATAATCGAATACATAGATCTGGGACGTGGGGTTATCATCCATTAAAATTGAAATCCCAACCGTAAACATATAAGCTCACGCTGATAAAGTGGATTTTATCCTAGCCCACGCAACTCCCTACCCAACCAAGCTATATAGAAATGGAACTGAAAGAGCACATTCACATGATATTTAAACTAAAACTAAGAGAAAAACAGATAAAACCCTTAAATTCCAAGCGACAGTAAGGGAATGACGAGAATTCAGAAAGAAAAAGAAATTAGCAGGCCCTTTTGAAGAGGGGAAGATAGTAAAATATTGAAAATAATAGCTAAATATGAATGAAGCATAAAACACGCATATATATAGTATATAAACATAGATAAATTTCTTATGAGTTAGAAATTTATTAGTAATCAGTTATAACAGCCTTAAACCTCATCGGCATTCGAATTTATGAAGACTAAAACGGATTTGCCCGACGTTGCCCAAGTTTAAAGCAGCATACTCTACGTAAAGCTACTGGGTCTAAAGGTAAGCACTAGAATGGGACAGCCAAGTGGTTAAAACACGTGGATTGCACTCGGGGGACCCGAGTTAGATTCCCAGCTGTTCCCGAACTGTCCCCGTGTTCACGCGGAGTATGGGCGCGTTAAATATGTGGGTCTGAAAGTCCTACCGATAGATTGGTGGTAATGAAAGGAGAGTACGGTCTCTGGGGTTGTCACTATCACTGTATTCTGGTCTAAATTAGATGGCACTTTTCGGGAAGTCAAAACCTTGCGTCTTCGGGTATGTCGGAAGGTCTGGGTTGAAAGAAAATAAAGCACTAGAGTAAGAAGAAATAAGCGTCTTGCAATATGCGAACGTCCTGTTTCTTCAACTATTTTATTTCACATAGGTGTAAATCCGGCAGAAATAACGTCTCCCGTGATGATTGTGTTCAATGCTAGTTTTTCGCTTTCTATTAAGCCATCCAAATATGCCCTTTAATGACTATTTCCATACAGCTCGTATAGTGGGAAAAATTCAGTCACATTGAAGTGCGAACACCCTATTTCTTCAACTATTTTATTTCACATGGGTGCAAATCCGGCAGAAATACCGTCTCCCGTAATAATTTTGTTCAATGCAAGTTTTCCGCTTTCAATTAAGCCATCCAAATATGCCCTTTGATGACAATATCCATACAGCCCCTATAGTGGGAAAAATTCAGTAACATTGAAGTGCGAACACCCTGTTTCTCCAACTATTTTATTTTACATGGGTGCAAATCCGGCAGAAATAACGTCTCCCGTGAAAATTGTGTTCAATGCAAGTTTATCACTTTCAATTAAGCCATCCAATTATGCTCTTTGATGATTATTTCCATACAGCCCGTATAGTGGGAAAAAAATCAGTCAAATTGAAGTGTTTCCTTTATTTGATGAAAACGCAAATAATAAGTACATCACTTTTTCAGTTGGGTTGCTCAAAATCACCCTATGAAGGTAGAAACATAATCTTCGTTTTCATATAAATTTAAAAAAATGCATCTTACTACTGATCAATTTGTAAGAGCAGACTGTGGTAAGCTTCGATGATGGAGGGATTTTAAAATAACCGCAGACTGAAGTACATATTTTGCGATTGTTCTTAAAATTATTAAAAAGTGGAATAATATGTTATGGATTTCGTTCAAAGTTCGTTGATAAAACTGTTCAACGATCTTTTCGATGGTGTTTTTCGATGGTTATTTTCCCTGTGACAATATTATTGATTGCTAAGAAATTGGTTTCATGAATATTCCGCTTTAATTTTATATGAAATAACTATCAAACACAAAATCTAATTAGAATAAAAAAAAAAGATCATGGCGAGGTGCATCGTTGCCCGATACCTCTGTACTCAATTTCGCGGATGTGCGACGCTTGGACTTTATGCTACGCAGAAATGCCGTTTTTTATTAACACTTTACAACAAAGTTGAAAAGTGTTTATGATTTTGTTCATTCTGTCTGTCTATATGTCTGTCTGTCTGTCTGTCTGTCTGTCTGTCTGTCTGTCTGTCTGTCTGTCCGTTAGCACGATAACTGCCGTAAAAATGACATAATCAAAATGAAATTTTAGTATGTTGTTCAGACGGTCTATATGACCTATGGGAATATAAATGAATAATATCACCCAATTAGTTTTGGATTGAACCCGGGTTGAAAAAATGGAATACATTGAGCCCTATGGGACCTAATTTTTCAAACATTTTTAAAGCGGATTTAAAATTCACAAATTGCTTCGAAAATTTTAGGCAATATTCAAATTGTTCCATAAAATATATAAAAAAAAAATCAGCGAAATATATTCAGTAGTTTTTTAGATAAAAATTAAAATAATAATAACACCTCTTATATGAAGCGATCACGTGTCCATGATATGAAACGAGCACATGACCCACTTCAAAATGATATATGGCATCCATCTTGTCTCAAAATCGTGATTTTTAAAGTTCTTTCTAATTCATATTGAGTGTTGTATCCATCCTAAAACTACTTTATTTTGGCCCAAATTCTGTGCAACTACATATTTTAACAACGCAATGACAATATATTTCAGTTTAAATGCTCATACAAATTTGATTATTTCTACTATTAAGCCTATTTTTCACCTATGTAAAATGTAAACAGCAAAATATGTAGAATGAGTTGTATTAGAATCGCTGTAATACTTTAACACAAAATCATTTAGTCCATGGAGTCTGCATGGCTGATATGAATGAAATATTCATTGATTTTAGAAAGAGAAGGACGATAATTTTCGATGAAGTTTTACGCATAGAGTTTTACTTACTTGTAGCTCCATGGTCTTAATTTTTAAATAATATAAATTATTATAGTATTGTGATGAATGACATGAATGGGGGAATTATTTATGAATGAAATGTTGCTTTTATAGAGAGAGCCAAGCGTGTTATTTTTTCTATGACGTCATTTGAATGAATTTCAGTTGTTTTCGATGAAGTTTTCAAATATAATAATTATCGTAGTATTATGATAATTCTAAAATTATTACCGAGGAATGTATCACATTTTAGAGATGTTTAAACCAGGCAATTTATATTTTAATGTCGTCATTTGAATGAAGTTAATTTTTTTCGATGAAGGTTTAAGGTTTCAAATATAATAAATTAATGTAGTATTGTGATAAGTTTTAAAATATTACCGAGGAATGTATTGCATTTTAGACATGTTTAAATAAAATTGCATTGAAGTTGGAAAGTGTTTCATAATCAATGCTTTAAGCATGATTGATCTTTCTTGTTATCATAGAGAAACTGAAATGGAATAAGATTGCAAAACCATGTTCAAAGTTCAAAACTTTGATCTCTACTTATTGGCATATTATCAGCATATGGCATGTAATCAGCATATTATCATTCATCATATGACATATTATCAGCATATTATCATTCCTCATATGACATATTATCAGCATATTTTCATTCAGCATATTATCAGCATGTTATCATTATCAGCATATTATCAGCATATGACATATTATCAGCATATTAGCAGAATATGACATATTATCAGCATATTGGCATATTATCAGCATTTTAAATTAGGTATTTTAGAATAATTTCAAGCTTGTGCTTTTGATATTATGGATATTAAATAAATGTTTAATTTAATATTATAGTCCCTAGAGAGTCTCACGCTTATTTAACTTAATATTTAAAAATGAATTTATAAACAATACATTATTTGGTACATTTATGAAAACAACTACCGTTGTCACGGTATTTTCCAAACATTCATTTAATATATTTGTTCCGAGCACCTATGCACATAGTGGAGCGGCAGTAAACAACACGTTAAATAATAAAATAAGTCAATATTATCCTAAGTTCCGAATAAAAATATTTCTCTTGGTTGCTGTCATTAATTTCCACACAAAGCCGTTGCTTAAAAGGTCGACAAATAAAAATATATTATACCGTTTTATCACTCCCACTCTTAGCGTCGCAACTTATTGAAGAATACGTCAAGGTAAGTTAATCCATTTCTTAACAAATACAGTTCTGTTTTGAAAATGCTGCTGGGCCAACTTTCTTAAACATTATTTTTAGAAAAATATTACCTAAATGAATAGATGAAATCTATATATTACTTTTCATTAGTATTTCCCTGTACAAGTTTATATATAGTAAATGGATTATAAATACATTTATTTATAGAATAAACTAATGGTATAAGTATTTTTATCAATAATAGGCATTAATAATAATAATATAATACCTTATAATTATAGAAAACATAATTTTCTGGCGAAAGTTAAAACACATAATCTTGATTCTATTATTCAAAGAGAGAATACGGTTGCAGATGTTATTCAATAGGGTGGATATTAAGGTATTTTCCAGTATGTATAAAATTTTGTGAAAGGTTCAAATCTACGTAACTGACCTACGGATGAAAACGTAGATGCAAGAAATCAAATGTCGATTTACGATACATCCGGTGTAAATAATTTCTTATTAAATAGGAGCATAAGATTACTATCATTAAATTAAGTTTTTTATAATTTTCGTTAGTATGTCTCAATGATTAAATTCATAACTCCTGATCTGGGCATTCATTTTACTTATATATATATATATATATATATATATATATATAAGTAAGCCAAAAGGCAGTAACCACGATGACAAGAGTGACTAATAAAGCAGGTAATAAAATGACAATCAGGCGCGATGCAGCTCATAAGTGTCAAATATACATAAAAGTTCCATAAAGTACAATGCGTGGAAAGAAGCCAACAGGGATATACGAATAGACCTAGGGGGATTGTGACCCCTAGTTCCCGGTTAAAAGTCGACTTTTACTCCAATGGAAACGCTCCCAGAGCCGGTATATGCCTGTGGCCATATTTCCAGGAAGCGTCAGAACAAAAAACGCACTCCGCTCGAAGATACGCGGACAATGTGGAACCAACCAAGAAACGGTTTGCAACCGACATCGAATAAGTTGAAAAGCACGAGAGCAATATTGGAATGAAAGCAAAACGCGCCACACGCCATGTCTATCTATCCAGTCGAAATTGAAAAATGAAGATGCGCACGCAGTCGTTAAAGGCGTTGCCAGCTTAAATTATATATCGAAGGTGTTGCCAAAATTGGTTCGAAAAGCATTCTCTTCCTTCTTATACAATGTATTATAATAATGTTTGATGAATCCCAATGGATAATTCTGTCTCAAAGCCTCCCCAATGAAGACTGCGTCGCTCTGTACTCTATCTCTTGTATGAGAATGTATACGTGCGTTGCGTAAGAAATGATTTACCATGACGTTACGAAAAACTGCATGACTCAGATTGGATTTCCAATTTATGATGTAATTGATTTCCATGTCAAAGTGCTTACGTTTGTCGTATAGTCGTGTGTACGTGGGTTCGTTCTCCTTGAATTTGATATTAATATCAAGATAATTAATCTCATTCTCTTGATCCTCGTTGGTTTCGATAAGTTCCAGATTTGATGGGTAAAAACCGAATTCGAATTTATTGCTATTTTTATTTAGTCCAATCAGCACATCGTCAATGAAACGAAAATATGGCATTTCGTTTAAAATATGTACACCCTCTTCGTATTTATTGAGGTATAGGTTCGCCAGCATGGAGGAACAACCTCCCCCCATAGGTATACCCTTCGTTTGCTGATAGTATTCGATGCCGTTAAATAAAATATTTTCGAAAAGAACAATATCCAGAATTGCTTTAAATTTATGCAATGCAATGTATTTTTGCATGCCGTAGTTTCCATGAATTTCCATTGGAGTAAAAGTCGACTTTTAACCGGGAACTAGGGGTCACAATCCCCCTAGGCCTATTCGTATATCCCTGTTGGTTTCTTTCCACGTATTGTACTTTATGAAACTTATATATATATATATATATATATATATATATATATATATATATATATATATATACATATATATATATATATATATATATATATATATATATATATATATATATATATATATATATATATATATATATATATCGAACAGGGGAAAAGGGGTATTTTATACCAATTTAGTACTTATTTTATTTATAATGTTTTCATATCATATGTTTTTTTTAATATTTAAAGCCTTGTCATATTGTACTTTTGATGTCACATTTACACTTCAGTCCATCTTCCTTTCACTAAATGCTATACAGAACATTTTCTATTAATGATCAATCTCAGGTATATATAATACAAGTAAAATAAATATTCTTCAATTATATATATATAATTACAAAAATAACGCTTTGGCAGACAATAATTAGCTGAATATTTTAGAAATTAAATTGGAATTTTCATGACTGTATGTAATTGCGGCTTTTCTGATAGTTTGCCGAAATTATCAAAAACGTAGCTCAAAAAATGAGCTAAGGTTTCAGAATGCTTTACAGTGTAGGGTTAATGACGAATAGCCGTCCTACGTAGGAATGTCAGAATTACAACACAGGAATTTAGTGTATAGATTTTCTGTTTGAATTTCTGCTCTACACTTTGTAATTGGCTTTCTTCGTCTATTTCTCTTTGCTACCGAGTTTGCTATTCTAGCGTTTTTAAATATCTTCAAGAAGCGCTGAAATCTCTTTTATTCGATTGGGCATGATCACTTTACTTCAGAATGAGCTAACGTGTAAACTCATAACCCATTCCTTGCAAAGTTATTGGGATGTTTATAGACTTTATAAGGAACCATGTATGCGTAGAACTCGTGTAATATATTTCATTCGTGGGAGAGAATCCTTAAAGCGTTTAAATTAATTGGAACTTTGATTTAAAACCATTGATCCCATTTAAATACTTTATCTAAAAATTATGCATAGTTTTTGAAAATAAAATTGCTAATCGTTGCTTTGAATGGGAACAAACAGTTTAATGCGTTACATACTCATAACTGAAATTTGCATTGGGCATTTATTGAAATGCATACTTAAAGCAATTATTTTGGAATAATGAGTAAACAGTAAATAGTTATGCAAAGTAATAAGCTTTTGACAAAGTAAACATTAAATGGCAGTACGTCGTAAAGTTTTATTTCGTTAAAATATATTCAAAATTACAAAAAATAATTAAACATCTCATTAAATTTTGGCAGTTAATTTTATGGCCGATGTGACGCTTTTAAATTCGAAATTGTAACATTTATCAACGATCATGAAAACTGGTTAATTGATGTATTTAGCAATAAGAATTTAATTTGCTGACTTCTGTCATAGAAAATATAAAATTGCGATTAGGATGTCATTTATTTTAAGAGAGCTTTGAAAGTGAACAATACTAAAAAGAATTGTTCATTCCCGTGATAAACTTAGAATGCATCACGCATTTGTACATTCAAACTACTCCACATTCTCTTAATAAAATATAATTAATAATATTAGCACTTCGAGCCTCCTCTTAGCTTTATACTTTCATATTACATACTGTTGGGATCCACTTGTATCAGACTCCTAATACCAAACCACTTTAGATGTCAAATTATACTTATTATTATTAATATTTATAAAGAGTCCTTTAAAATTACTTTTTCAAATTGGTAGCAGAACTGTCATGCCGATGACATTAATGCTTCAGAATATTATTAGTTAAAATATAATATTATTTCAATAGATTCATCCATAGAAAAGTTAAAACCATCATATACCCGGAAAGATTAGACTTTATTGAAGGAATAATATTAGTGTCTAGGAGCCAGGACAAATATTTAGAAAAGAACATTTGTCTTCATAATTTATTTTGAAAACTTAGCTTTTATTTTAACACTTTACAACAAAGGTGAAAAGTGTTTATGACTTTGTTCATTCTGTCTGTCTGTCTGTCCGTTAGCACGATAACTGCCGTAAAAATGACTAAATCAAAATGAAATTTTAGTATGTTGTTCAGACGGTCTGTAGAACCTATGGGAATATAAATGAATAATATTACCCAATTAGTTTTGGATTGAACCCGGGTCGAAGAAATGAAATACATTGAGCCCTATGGGACCTAATTTTTCAAATATTTTTTAAGCGGATTTAAAATTCACAAATTGCTTCGAAAATTTTAGGTAATATTCAAATTGTTCCATAAAATATATAAAAAAAAATTCAGCGAAATATATTCAGTAGTTTTTTAAATAAAAATTAAAATAATAATTACACCTCTTATATGAAACGATCACGTGACCATGATATGAAACGATCACATGACCCACTTCAAAATGATATACGGCATCCATCTTATTTCAAAATCGTGATTTTTTAAAGTTCTTTTTAATTCATATTGAGTGTTGTATCCGCCCTAAAACTACTTTATTTTTGCTTAAATTCTGTGCATCTACATACTGAAACAACGCAATGACAATATATTTGAGTTTAAATGCTCATCTAAATTTGATTATTTCTACAACTAAGCCTATTTTTCCCCTATGTAAAATGTAAACAGCAAAATATATAGACTGAGTTGTATTAGAATTCCTGTATTTTTTTAACACAAAATAATTTAGTCCATGGAGTCTGCATGGCTGATATGAATGAAATATTAATTAATATCATAAAGAGAAGGACGATTTTTTTTTATGAAGTTTCAAGCATAGAGTTTAATTTTTTGTAGCTCCATGGTCTTAAACAAAATGTTTAAATAAAATAAATTATTATAGTATTGGGATGAATGAAATGAATGGGAGAAAGTTATGAATGAAATCCTGTTTTTATAGAGAGATCCAAGCGTGTTGTTTTTTCTATGACGTCATTTGAATTAATTTCTGTTTTCGATGAAGTTTTCAAATTAATAAATTATCGTAGTATTGTGATAATTCTAAAACTATTACCGAGGAATGTATAACATTTTAGAGATGTTTAAACCAGGCAATTCATATTTCAATGCCGTCATTTGAATGAAGTTCATTTTTTTCGATGAAGGTTTAAGTTTTCAAATATAATAAATTAATGCAGTATTGTGATAAGTTTCAAAATATTACCGAGGAATGTATTGTATTTTAGACTTGTTTAAATAAAATTGCATTGAAGTTGGAAAGTGTTTCATAATCAATGCTTTAAGCATGATTGATCTTTCTTGTTTTATTTTCAAACTATCACAAGGCAAGCCTTATGATAGTTATTTTTTCTTAAGGATCAGAAAAGGCACTAAACAAAATACAGCACAATAATTAAATTAGAAATTTGTAATATATTTTATAAACACATAGTCAAGTAATTTCGACAAATGCGGCAGAAGAGCACCGCCGAAGGAAGGAGGAAAATTGTTGCCATCGCCACGAGGAGAAATGAAAGATGAAAAAAATAATGTAGCTGGATAACGCAAGGCGGGATACTAAGAATGCACAGTAAACACCACAAAAAATAAAAATAATAACACAAAACAAAGAATATTTGAAATTGAAAAATATGATATAAAACGGATGGGAGTGTAGGACAACCCAGTGGTTAACTCGCGAAGATTGTACTCGGAAGACTCGAGTTCGATTCCCGGCTCTGCTCAAACTCGGTTCCGGACATAATCCTGACTGCCGAAAATCCGACAAGCCAGAATCCCGACAGCCGAAATCCCGACATGCCATAATCCCGACAGGGTAGAAATCTCGACAGGGTCGAAATCCCGACAAGTAAAAATCCCGACACGGTCGAAATCCCGACAAGCCAAAATCCCGACAAGGTCGAAATCCCGACAAGCCAAAATCCCGACGAGCCAAATCCCGACAAGCCAAAATCCCGACAGCCGAAACCCACTCTTGCACAGACTAATACAACACTAAGACGGTCATCGCAGTGAAGTCACTAGGGTTAGAATTTATTAATCAGCACCCCCCCTCCCCACGTACATGCGCTGGACTCACGCTGGGCACACGGACATGGCTGTCTACGCCTATATGTATAGCTTGATCAAAATTATCGGCTTTTTGACATCTCTACATTTTACAAATTAATAGTTTTAATCACTAAATCATAACAGTTATGCCATTACTGAAATAAATTTTTACAAATTGAAATGACGGTCAAAGATTAAAATGATATAACAGGTCGGTATAAGATTTAGGAAATTCATTTTATTAAAAGAGAAAAAAACACACATTCTGCATACGTTCAAATAGCATATTTACAGTGACACAGTGTGAGCGATACCACGAAGATATTCCATCACAGGTCGATTATTACGATCGTTCACAACAGTCAAAATTATCTTCTCCCTGTCATCATCTACCTCCTTATGTTTTGGTTGTTGTTCTCCGCGAAGAATGTATTCGACTTGGTAATCCACCTGCTCCTGTTCTTTTTGAAATTCTTCTATACCAGCATTTATGGTCATTGTCGTAGTAAGCGGATGGAGACAAGAGGGAACGTGTGTCCAGCACATGTGTGTGGGGGGAGGGGGGGCTGATCAGTAAATTCTAACCCTAGTGACGTCACTGCGATGACCGCCTTAGTGTTGTATTAGTCTGTGAAAGAGTGGGTTTCGGCTGTCGGGATTTTGGCTTGTCGGGATTTTGACCTTGTCGGGATTTTGACTTGTCGGGATTTCGACCCTGTCGGGATTTTGGCAAGTCGGGATATCGGCTGTCGGGATTCTGGCTTGTCGGGATTTCGGCTTTCGGGATTACGACCCAGACCCGCTCAAACTGCCTCTGTTTTCGCGCGAGTACGAGCACGTAAAGTACGTGGCTCCGTAAGTACTTCCGAGGGGTTAGTGGTAGGGGAATATGAGTGTATGATCCCTTAGGATGCTGCCCCCTCTGGGTTCTAAAGTAGGTGACACATCCAGGCTGTCCAAACAGAAACATATACCTTACATCTTCGGGTAGGTCGAATGGTCTGGGTCGAAGAAGAAAGAGGAAAAAAGAACGACTTACAAACAGAATAGAACTAAGTGAATAGTGAGAAAATGTACTAAAACTGAAACGATATAATGAGACATTTAAGCCAGTTGTAAAAACCATTAGAAAGAAAAGTAAATAGAAAATATCGGTAAAACCGGCAAAAACAAATTGAACATACAGGAAATAACGAAATTCAAAAATGAAGGAACAAACTGGTTTCGTGTACCATACGAGCTAACTTTATCACACATACGAAAAGAACGTAATAGCAGAACGGTAGTTTTTGAGCGTTTTTTGAAGTTAATTTTTCTAAATAAATTTAATATATATTAAAACAAATTTAATAAATCTTAATCACATCTAATAAATCTAATAGCCATCTAAAACGTAGGAAGGCTGGATATTTAAGAAGACTAGCTCTGAGAATAAAAAATGTTAAAAAAATAACATATTTTTTCTTACTGTATGTTAGGCCCCGTTTCCCAACATTATACGCACAATTTACACATTTCTTTCTTCCTTTATACATAGCATTCGAAATGAAAGCTATGGCAGAAAGTGTTCCTTCCGTATTAACAAGTGTTCACTGTGCATGTCATTTGCCTGTTCTCATCAGCATCTCTGTCTTACCGCAACGAAGCTCCCGAGACCTGGCTTCAAGACATCTTTCCATAGAGCATCCGGCCGTCCCATTAACGGGGAGATTTTTCTTTTTATATGGCTCAAGAGAAAAGAATGTTCTGACCATTGTTTGTGAAAGGAATGCAATCGATAAATATATTGCATTCTATATATTACAGTATACAGGGTCTTCTCAAAAACATTGACAACGGCTCTTATTCCTTATATATTGATCTCAGACATATATAATAAATTACAAAGTTGAAAAAAAAAGTACAAAAATCTATGAAATAGATAAAAATTTTCAGGGGATTAAATTTGAAGAAATACGAAATTTAAATTTTTATACGGCCCCCGTACAAAAACATTTCCATTGAGTAAAATGTGCCCCATACACTAATAAGGTGATGTACAAAATGTCAGCATTTTATCATAAAAAGTCCTAGAGATATGTTTAAACGGAGTTGGTGAGGGATTAATCATAAATCAAAATGTGAATATTTACAGCAAGAGTGCGAATGACACAACGCAGAAATGTATCATAGGCAAATAATATCTACTTCTTATCTTTAATGGATCTTTGGCATGGATGGTAAACATTTTAAACAAGCTTTGTAATCTTCGTGTAAAGCTATTATTTCTACACAGTGTAGATACTTTTGTACCAATAAATAGCAAAATTATTATTTTTTTATGTAATCATTGTTTTCTTTCATAATTTGTGTATGAACCCTGAAACGCGATGACGACATGATTTTTTCCCTCTTAGAACCCATGTCGATGCTTCGAAAAGTGGTTTAAGTCAGCATTTTTGTCTTTTAATATCTCTGGGACTTTTTATGATAAAATGCTGAAATTTTGTACATCATCTTATTAGTGTATGGGGTACATTTTACTCATTGGAAATGTTTCAGTACGGGGCACGTATAAAAATTTAAATTTTGTATTTCTTAAAATTTAATTCCCTTGAAAATATTAATCGATTTTATAAAATTCTGTACCTTTTTTACGCAACTTTTTAATTTATGATATATGTCTAAGATCAATATTTAAGAAATAAAAGCCGAGATCAATGTTTTTGGGACACCCTGTATATATTGTGTAAAAAGTGCAACGAATGAAGTTCAAATTTGTTGTCAAAAAAGTGCAAAATTACATTATATATATTGCCAAAAACGTTTCATATTTAAGCTTGTCAAGGACAGGGAAACAGACAATTTGAAAAAAATAAACCGCAAATTTTTATTTTCCCTACATGCATAGTAATGCTTAGGGAAAGTATTGTGACGGGGTCGAAAATTAGAATTCGAGTTTTTAACGGAAGGCAAGTTTCGAGTATTCCTGAACACAAATCGAACGGTTTTGTTGTGATATCTCTGTGTATGTGTCCGCGTGTCTGTGAATGCGATATCTGATGAACGAATAGAGGGTTTTAACGTAATTTGGTAGGATTATTACGATCTGTGAGTACTCGGAAAACTATTGATTTAAAACCCGATAGAACATTCAGAAGACCCCATAATATAAAATCCGACTATGTTAGGCTTATTTCGATAGTCGATACTATAAATGTGTAAACATTACTTTTGATAACAAAACACTCATTTTCTCCTTTACGGGGGTATGGGAGGTAGATAAACATTTCGGTTTCATTAGATTTTGTACCGTAGTCGGTAGTGTGCGAATATTCAGCCTTCCAGTTAAACAAAGGGGCTTATGGAGGATCTGAAAATCATTTTTGCAATGCCCATGGTGGCATAAATCGAAAATTCTACTCCGTTAGGACTTGCAATGTAGTCGATATTATAGGTGTGCAAATATTCAGCTTTATAGATCACCATATAGTTTCTGCAGGTTCTGGAAAGAAAAATAATTCAATTAGACATTCAAATACCACATTCATAGACTTTTATAGACCGCATTAGTTGACCCCCCTAAGAAGATATTTCCCGAAATTTTCTGCTGACATGAATTTAAAATTTTTCAACTTACGTTTCATGTAAGCTCAATATGCAAAACTGTAGGCTATTGAGCTCCGGAATGGATACTAACCATACTTCTTTAAATATGAAAGTTGGGCGATTTTTGTGTACATCAGACTTTTGCATGTGTTTCCTTGTTCGGCAGCTCAGCTAGCTGCTCATGTCCTAGGATGAGTCAGGCGGCCTGTGTCTTTAACGTGTTACCTTGTGTGCCTGTGTCGAATTAATCTGTAAGATGAGTGAATCATTTTGAATAACTTTCATGGGATATTTAATCGTATGAACGCTCAAAACTTCTTGCATATATTAGTTAGGATGCATGTTTATTCCTCTTTTGATTAAAGAAGTATAATATTAATAATATTATTAATAATGGTGTTAATAATAATATTATTAATAATATTATTAATAATATTAATTTGCCTCTTTTGCTAATACCTACCCATGCCAAAACAGAAAGCTGTATTTTTAAATCTGTGAATGGCTCATACTTATGAAGGAATATCATTAACTATTTTCACGTAAATCTTGCTATTTTGATTGATATTAGATGTTTGTAGAAAAAATAATTTATAAGCTGAAGAAAATTTATCCTGGATAGTGTGTTTCTTCAGTAGCAGTTCTTACTTTCTTAATATTTCTTTTTTGTTTTTGTTTTCAATTAGTCCAAACTGCAACACAATATTTGTATTACATGTTTCCGCCCCAATTACAAATGCCAGGAAAGTTAATGAACTATCTGAATGCTGCAGAGGGATCCAATGACAACTCATGCATACATAAACAGTGGTCATCCCCTTTTGCATCAACAACGAATGATAGATGTGGTAGGAAACCAAAGGGGGAAAGAAAAAAGCGCCCCGAAGCCGTATTAAAAAAAGTTCAGTCGACTTCAAATTTTCGAACGAACTAACATCATGTTTCTTGGTTTTGTGAAAAAAAGTATATCGAATGTGAGCGATAAAATGGAAGCTTGTGGCAGTTATGAGATGTGCAACAGTTTCGTATATCATTGAGACTGCACGAATAAGTACTTAACACAAAAGAGTAGAGGTAAATCAACTTTCAATTTGTCACTAATTAGCACGGAAGGCACACTTTTATCGATTGTTCAAATAATGAACAATCAGTTCGTAAGAGTAGATTCTATTAACGAGTTCTTAGACATTGAACTAAAAGAACTATTTTGAGGGTCGATTGCTTAAACGAAACTGTTTAAAAATATATGTCAATTTTATTATGTGTGTAAATATGTATTAATGAAATATTGTCAGTGTTATATGTCCTATAATAATAGATTTAATAATAGTATCATTAATCAAGATACAATGGATATCTATAACTTAAAATATTAAAATAAATTGATCAATTAAGTCAAGTGTATTTATTTATATTTTGTGTGTTCGTCTCTCCAGCTTGAGAACCTGGAGCTCATGCTCCACCCTTAGTGTCGGCATCATAGGTAAGTCCTACAGTGGTAATTTTGATAAGGACAATTTGACCTTATGACATGATGGAGCCGCGTGAATTGGTGCCGTATGTGGTCAAGCTCGGAGAGAATTATGATTTTAATAAGAGAAAGTAATAGTAAACAACAGACAAAATTGAATTTAATAATGAAGTTAATAATGAATTTAATAATGAGATGTTAGCGCAGTATTAAGATAGGGATATGCATAAAAATGATAATTTAAATATGTATTATATTATTGTGTATATATGTATGTATTAGCATAAATACTTAGTATATAGTAAGAAGTGTATAACAGTGTATCAAATCATGGCGCCGAATAAGAGTAGGCAAACAAATAAAAGAGCGAGGCAAGATCCTCCGATTAACAATAATATACAGCAAGAGGTAAATATAAATGAAAGAATAACAGATAATCCGGCTGTAACAAATAACACGGTTCGCGTACAAAGCCTAGTTTTCGATATTAATGATGAAATGCTTAGGAGACTTAAAAGAACAGAAAATAAAATTTTATTTAGATGATATTGTAATTGCCGCAAATTCATTCGAGAAAATGTTGGCGAGATTAAAACTAGTATTGTCGAGATTAGGTAAATTTGGGTTAACTATCGATCCTTCAAAATTACAAATGTGTAAAGAGAATATTAAATTTCTAGGATTTAAGATAAGTAAGGAAGGCATAACACCTTCAGATGATAATGTACAAAAAATAACGAATTTCCCTGTGCCAACGACAGTAAAAAAAGTAAAATAATTTTTAGGTTTATGTAATTATTTCAGGCAGATCATACCAAATTTTTCTGAACTATGCAATCCATTAATTGAGTTAACAAAGGAAGATAAGAAATTTATATGGACGGAGAAATGCGAAGAAACGTTTGTAAAATTACAAAACGCGATTTTATCGAAACCGGTAGTCAGGGCAGCCGATATGTCAAAGCCGTTTCTTTTATCTGCGGACTGTTCAAAAGTAGCCGCGTTAGGAATTTTACTTCAATCAGTGAATGTAAATTTTCATCCTATCGAGTATTATAGCAGGAAACTTCCAGACAGTGAAAAGAAATATCCGAGCATGAAGCTAGAATTGCTAGCAATTCATGATGCTATAATACATTTCAAAGATTTTTTATATGGTACGCACTTTACAATTTTTACAGATTCTAAAGCATTAACGTATTATATTCATTTAGAAAATCAAAATTCTGATTTAATCGCAAGATGGTTATTAAATTTACAACAATATTCTTTTGACATAAAATGCATTAAAAGACAAGATAATCCCAGTGATTTTATGTCACGTCAATTTTTTCTGAACAAACTAAGACTAAATTAACAAATAACATTATTGCTAATGACAGCACTATAACAATAGCCAAAATTTTAGAAGAACAAGCAAAAGATAGAGAGATAAAGAAAATTATTAATGGACTGAATGCAAAATCTAAACAGCCAAAATATGAAAATAAATTCTATAGAGATGTAAATACGGGATTAATTATGATAAAAACTGCTAGATATATCAGAAATCCTATGCAAAAGGACCGAATTCTAATACCTCACAGTCTAAAATTCGCAGTTTTTGAGTTAGCTCATACACCACATTTTGGAGTAGAAAAGACCTATTAAATTCTGAATAGAAAATATTACTGGAAAGGGGCATACAATGATATAAAGAATTTTTGCGCATCATGTTATGCATGTTTATGTTATAAAAATAAGGCTATAAGACCTATGACATTACAACGTGTGCCACGTCCAGGTCAACAAAATCACACGGTGGCATTAGACATTGTAGGAAAATTACCCAGAAGTAATGGTCAACACGAATACATAATTACTCTTATTGACCATTATTCCAGATTCCTGGGGGCTGTACCCGTGAGAAATATAAATACTGCAACCGTATTACAGGTCCTAACTAATTATATAGCTCAAAATGGGGTCCCAATGTAGCTGTTGACAGACAATGCGAGGCAATTTAAAAGCGAGGAATTTAAAAAATTCGCAGAGCAACATGGTATAAAACTAAAGTATACTTCAATTTATAAACCAATCTCAAATGCAATTTTAGAAAGAAGCCACTTGGCCATAAAAAATTCTTTAGCAGCAGTGTCAAATCAAACGTTCAATTGGCATAAAGTATTGCCATATGTAAAGTTATTTCATAATGCTACACCCAGCGCAAATATAGACCACAGTCCCGTTATTTTGTTTTTTTACCAGAGATTTGAAATTACCTGGAGAAAATAATCTGGAAATAGCGAATCCAGATGACAGTCCGATTTTAACTCAAACTGAATACGATAATGACGTCAGTGAACACTTACATTAGCGGAAAAAATTAATAAATTTACGAAACAGAAACAAATACAAGCGCAAATTCGCCAAGAAAGAGTTTATAAAACAGTGAGAGAAAAAAAAATATTAAAAGGACAAATTGTGTATTTAAAGAATTTACAATCGACCACAGCGTTACAAAAAAGTTTCAAGGACCATTTCGCATCGTAAAGGTGATCCGTAACAATAATTACGCTATCACGCCTATGTACGATCCAAATAACAAATGGATAATTGTTCACGCGAATAAATTATATAAAGCTGAGCCGCGTAAAAAGTATTTACAAAATAATCAAACACGGCGAACGGTTGACAGAACTCAATCGCATGTAAACAAAGATGATACCAACAGGAATCAAAATAATGCGAGTCCTAGGAGATATAATTTGAGGAAACGCTAAAAAGTCGTATTAGAATAGCGGTAATGAATGTATTTAAAATGTAATTATAAAAATGTAATAATCAAATAAAGGAATATTTTTAAATTTGAGGATACAACAAAAATAAAATGTAAATAACTACAAATTTATGTGAAATATAGGCATAATAGAACAATAAATATCAGAAAAAATATGTATAAGTGGTAAATAATACATACAATACCCCTCAATGTTCTAAAATAAAATAAACTAATGTGTTGTAAAAGAGAGAGAGAGAGAAATAAATAAATTTCACTTACTTGCAATTTGTATTACTTGTACGGTGACTGATGAATTCAGGATAGGAGTTACGTCCTATAGAGCTTTCAATTTGAGGATCTTACTCGTAATTTTTCTTTCTTGACAACAGATGGTGGATAATAAATGTAGAGGTCCACGAAAAACTGGCAGATTTTGTTTCCAATGGTAAGATGCTGATGAAGTGTATACACAGTCTTTCTTCTTGTGCGGGTTTTGAAAAAATAGTATAACATAATTAATAAAATGCAAAATAAACTGAATGGAACTTGGTAAAACCAAGTACATAATATTCAAAATCATAAAATTATTAATTAAATAGTTCATAAAAAGCCGGTAGCATACAAGCAAAATCATAAATAAATAAATAAATAAAATTTTAAGTCAAAATAAACAGTCACAGCTGATGTAAAAAATAATTAGTAAGTTAATAAATATATATTACATAAATAGTGCATACAGACCTTTTACGAAAACACGCAATCTAAAAAAAAAACAAAATAAAAGTTAATCTTATAAGAGGAATTAATAAAGCTTGAATAAGTAAGATTAGTTTCCCATCCTTAACAGTCAGCGTAAGAAGTCCATATTTGGGCATAGTAAGGCGAAAGCTTGTCCCCCTCAAAATAAATATCCAGGCTAAAAAATAAACATCAGGAGAAAATCTCCCCTGCATAGTACGAGAATAATACGAAAAAATTCTATTGTAAGCATACAAGCAATGTATCAAAATTTAAAATTATAATTGCAGGCAATTATAGTTATTTAAAAATACCGGCCGGTAAAATAAAATAAAATACATTTGGAAAATATATTAAATTGTATGTAAAATGATAGATGATTTAGTATTATTAAGAAATTATTGCAGTAATTAAACATCACAGTAAATAAAAAGAAATAACAGATAAAATTAAAAATGAAGGAATGATATTTAAATATAGATAAATATGTAAAGTTATGCTGAAATGGGAACATAAAGTCAGTTAAATCAATAACATAACAATAAACCATAGTATATTCATAATACTACATATAAATAAATATATCACGCGTTGTTGCAACAAAAGATAAATAAATCCAATGAATTAAGAGTACATGAAATCCAAATCATAATTAGTCAACAATCAGATCTGTGTTAAGGTCATAAGATAAAGAAATATATATATATATATATATATATATATATATCAAATTAAATAGAATTAATAACAAAATAAGTAGAATAAATAAAAATAATAATACAGAAAAACATGAAAGGAAAAATTATAATTCATTTTATCAAAGGATGCAGTTGAACCTACCACTTCAATAACAGCGAGGCAGTCAGTGTGATGACTCAAAATTCCGTGCTTTGTAGATAGGATACCGCCAAAGTTGAACAATAACGATCAAATCTTTCGCGATACATGCAAAAGGCAGTTAAATCCCTTTTTACGTAAGTTTGCGCTCTGCAAACAATGGAGACACTCATTCCGGGTCTCAGTCCAGGTCAAGAGATACGCAGTTGCCGTGGAAACGCGTTAGGGGAAGAGAGGAATTCTTCTTTTTGGTCAAGCGAGTTTTTTTTTTTCCTCCCACCCGCCCTCTGATTCACACGATAAGAAATCCAGAGAAGATAAATTTAAGGGACGAATGATAGTGTTGTGAGATGCATTATATTTTGGCGTAGCGAAAATAGTATATATTTGATATTTTAAATGCCGTTAGATAAATTTGGTGTCAAAATAGCCATGATTTATACACGCAAAAAAAAGTATATAACATGTTAAGTGTATTAACAAATAAGAAATATATACAGCTGAAGAATTGTTTAGAAAAAAGACGTCTGTAAAAATATATAAATATATATATAAAAAAGTAAGGTAATGAATTGTATATAATATAAGAAACAGTGAAAATGTGATATAATTGTAACTACAAGTACCAATAGGATAGCAGAATTTGCATTCAAACTGAACTATAAACTGTATTAAGAAATGTACGGACAATAGGGATATTTCAGTACCAAGTCTGTGAAAATGATATCTCAGAAGAATGACTATGATACAGAACATTATGCAGTACTACAATAAATATGCTTCTAAGATCAATAGTGTGCCTTCCAGGTGACAATAATGTGTCTTCCGTGCTGGTGATATAATTCCAGGTGACAATAATGCGTCTTCCGTGATGGTGATATAATTCCAGGTGACAATAATGTATTTTACGTGCTGGTGATATAACTCCAATGTGACAATATTGTATTTTACGTGCTGGTGATACACTTCTAATGTTACAATATTGTGTTTTCCTTGATGGTGATATTCATTCATGTAGCAGATGTGTGTGCAGTGCTTCAGATCAAGATTTCCACAGTGCACGCAATGTGTACACATATGTGTTCAGTGCAATGTTTACCGTGCGTTGAATTTTTCTCTCTGCAAGGGGGGATATCATGTAACACAATATTTGTATTACATGTTTCCACCCCAATTACAAATGCCAGGAAAGTTAATGAGCTATCTAAATGCTGCAGAGGGAACCAATGACAACACATGCATACATAAACAGTGGGCATCCCCTTCTGCATCAACAACGAATGGTAGATGTGGTAGGAAACCAATGGGGGAAAGAAAAAAGCGCCCCAAAGCCGTATTCAAAAAAGTTCAGTCGACTTCAAATTTTCGAACGAGCTAACATCATGTTTCTTGGTTTTGTGAAAAAAAGTATATCGAATGTGAGCGATAAAATGGAAGCTTGTGGCAGTTATGAGATGTGCAACAGTTTCGTACATCATTAAGATTGCACGAATAAGTACTTAACACAAAAGAGTAGAGGTAAATCAACTTTCAATTTGTCACTAATTAGCACGGAAGGCACACTTTTATCGATTTTTCAAATAATGAACAATCAGTTCGTAAGAGTAGATTGTATTAACGAGTTCTTAGACATTGAACTAAAAGAACTATTTTGAGTGTCGATTGCTTAAAAGAAACTGTTTAAAAATATATGTCAATTTTATTATGTGTGTAAATATGTATTAATGAAATATTGTCAGTATTATATGTCTTATAATAATAGATTTAATAATAGTATCATTAATCAAGATACAATGGATATCTATAACTTAAAATATTAAAATAAATTGATCAATTAAGTGAAATGTATTTATTTATATTTTGTGTGTTCGTCTCTCCAGCTTGAGAACCGGGAGCTTACATGCTCCACCCCTAGCGACGGCATCATAGGTAAGTCCTATAGTAGTAATTTTGATAAGGACAATTTTACCTTATGACACAAATCTCAATACATTTTAATTTTAAATTATTTCTGTTTCTAATAATTTTAAATTCTTTCAGTTTTTAATAATTTTAAATTATTTGAGTTTTAATAATCTTAAATTCTTTAAGTTTTTAATAATTTTAATTATTTCTTCTAAGTTTTCAATATTTTAGCCATAATTTTATAATAAATATTATTACTGTGGTATTTTTCTGGCAGATGAGATATTTCAGCGATTTCTTTCGCGTAGAGTTTTTATCAGTTCTTTTGTTAGTACACTCCGTTATACCGGTCCATTGCATCTTATTTCAATGCTACCTGTCTTTGAACCTTTTTAACGTCTTTTCATTAAATTTCTTTGATGTATATAAATGTTGGAAATCTCTCTTGGAAATATATCTTCCAAATTCCATTTTCCTTTTAAGTGTAATTCGTCTGCCATATGAAGTTTAGCACACATATTGATAAAGTCCTCGCATGTAACTCTCTTCCCGGTCGTCCATTTTGTTGCTCCAAGTCCTCTGGACGAGCCGGACGGCCTGGGGCTTTCACACATATTGATAAATGTGATGAATAAACCCATTTTATAACAAAATTGATGTGGTAAGCACATGACGCTCCCTATATAATGGAATAAATTAATTTCTTTCAGAGTGAAAACATTATATATAAGATCGACGACACAATGTATTTCACGTTGAGTTGTATATTTGCCGCATTTTCGGATGACAACATATAAACTATTTCGACGTAACGAATTATTTTATATTTCACACAATTCTAAATTGACAATTGTCAATATGGATGGCATTCGCAATAAGCAATAGAGTCCATAGTTTAAAATATTTCAATAATTAATTAACCCATTTAGCTTCATGTTCGTTAATTTAGCGTTGATTTTGTAATTTTGACGATATTTTCGTCAATCTGGGACGACATATCGCAAAATTGATGATATTTCGCTAAATAAGTTGCCCAATTCTCAAATTTTTCGCACGGAGATAAAACATTTTTTTAATATATAAATGACTGTTAACAAATTGTTAGGTGCTAAAATACAAAACTATTACCCAAAGTATCTTCTCTCGTGAATGGAACGGACTTCATACGTTAAAATTATGTTAATACATTTATTGCATAATATTTCATATAAAAAGTAAACATAATTTACAATAGTTAATACTTTTTTCATCTTAGGTGATTTTGTGATGCATTTATTCGAGAAAAAGGAAAATACTTCGAGAACGATTTATGCCAGTGAGAGAGAGAGAGAGAGAACCGTTCGATTCGTGTCCAGTGTCCAGATATGCTTCAATGCTTGAAACGGAACCGTTGAAAATTCATATTCTATTTTCGACCCCATCACAATACTTTCTTTATACACTATACAATCTATTTAGGGAAAATGATATAAATGGCGAAGATTATTTAGTGTTACCATCCTGAAAAGAGTTATAAAAAAGGAAACAGACCCAAGTATAAATTGTCATCACTTATTCCAGGCCCTCGGTACAAATAAACGACCAAAGAGACACATTCTAAATAAACTTTAAAGAATCACATGCATGACAAGTAATTAACATTCTCATTACATTATATTTAGAAGATTTGCAACAATCTTTAGTCCAAATTTTGAGTTTCTAAGACCAGGGGTTGTCGAGATATTAATAAAAAACGAAACTTTTTCCTAGGAGTTCTACTCTCTAACTCCCTGGTTCCTCCAAACTAAAGGGATAGAAATCGTTTGATTAAAACGTGAAAGTGAATTAAAATTTTATGTCTTAGTTTAGTGGGATATTTTTGCGCTAATTAGTCACTTTCTGAAAACATGAATTGTTTGAAACCATGAATGTTTGAAACATGAATTTAAATGGAAAATCTATCACCATGTTTATTTTTCACAAGTTTTACTCAACAATGGAAAGTATTAAGAAATCAAAATGATTATTTAATTATTAGAATTATTATGATTATTTAATTACTTAATTATAATGAAGAAGATTCTATCTTATATCATGTTGCACGGCATTTTGCAAATTTGCTTACAAAAGGGGCCAGGATGTTTTATTCTACAGATCTGTCCGTGAAGTTAATTCTGTATAGCCAGAGCAGATATTCTTAAACTTCTTTTCAGGAGCATTAAATTTCATATTTAAATAATATTCTGATTAACAATGTCATTTTGCATTTTACAGGAATTATCACATGATTGTGAATTGTAAGTTTCTTTATATTATATACTTCGTACGAAGAACGGGTATTCCGCTAGTTAAATAATAAACATAAAGATATTAATGCGTTTTAACTACAAATTTATTTTAATATCTTGCTTGATTCGATTCAATACACTAACTAAAATAATCTATGTAAAAGGGAATACATTTGTTTTTTCGTAGCTTATTACACTCATTTTCCAAACATTTTAAAAGGGTTTTAATAAAAATGCATCTTCGAAGATTAAAGTAAATTACTCAGATCAAATATTTTTAAATATACCCACCTAATTTTTTTGTATTAAAAACTAATGATTTTCATTTTGTTACAGATCTATCGGGGCTTCTATAATTGCTGTTTGTTAGTTTTTACAGTTATTTCGTATTATCAAAAATGAGAAAAAGGCCACATAAGGTAGAACTAGGCAGTTTTTGTATAGCATTAAGCGTTTGCATGTTATGAGAATTTCTGAGGACAAAAGAGGATCTTTGTGAGAACAGAAAAATTAAAAATTAGATCACCGAAGAAGGGGTGTTAAAGAATGATAATTATTATTGCAATATATTCTTAAATTGATTTTTAGAAAGTAAATCATAAAACCTAAAATAATGAAAAGAAATGTCAAAGCTATAGAATAGAAAGTCTTAGATGGCATGACTGATGAGAAAGAGGAAAGTAAATGGTTTGATAATTCATCAGCCGATGTTGACATATACGAAACCTTCTGGATTTTAAGAGTTGCAATGTGAGTTATTAGAAAGATAATTTGTTCTGGTGGAATTTGTGACAAACAAAAATATTTGTATGCTGGGATGGTTATGAAGTCAGCTGATAAAGACGGAAACTTGGAAATTATTTTTCGCACTAGAAAAGTAGACTATACATATGATATCTCGCATGTCCTCAAACCAATACGGCAATTTGGATGAAATGTCAAACGATTATATGGTCAATTATATGTACGATTTGATGTAAGTCAAACTCATCTTGTTTTGCGTGGTCAGTGGATCAGATAAAGGACCATGACTCTTTGCATTTTTATCTCGGAAATCGGAAAATAACTTTATAAAAAAATAATTACATTAAATGATACAACGCAAATGGCTGTTTCATATGTGAGTTGTTATTCAAAAGCCAGACACATACTTTATGCGGCGCTGATATACCGCCGATCCAAATAATGTGATAAAAGAATTAATTTACTCACTTCTATCAAATGAATGTGTGCTTCGTTAAGTCTTTTATTTAGAGGTGTATTGCAACTATTTTTAGGAGATATCGTAAACCGTTTTTGAGATATTAGACGTTTTATTTTGATTTCTTTCAAACGAATCAAGGAATTTCCGTGAAGTATGGTGCGTTTATTTTAATTGGTAACCATTTTGAACCGCGGATTTTCAACGGATCAAGAAATAGGAAAGTTTTTATAATTATTGCCCAAAAATATCGAAATTTGTTCCGGAGTACGGAAAACCATGTGTTGAACACATAAGATTTTTTCAGTAATATCTGGTATCCAATATGAAACCAGGAGGTACCTTATGCAGTTTTTGATGTTTACGGCGAAACAAAGCGCAGAATTTTAGACACTGTTTTATGGTAATCTTGGCCGGGAAACTCAAGACTCGAATAAATACACTTCACAAATTACACGTGTTGTTGTAGTTGTTGAGAACCAGATCATCCGACCTACCAGAAAGGTGTAAGGTAACTGTTTGGACGGCCGGGAAGTGCCACCCAATTTAGACAGGAACCCAGTGGGGGTGGCATCCACAGTGACCGAACCCTCCTTCCCCTACCACCAACCTCTCGGAAGGACTTACGGACCCACATGTTTAAAGTGATCGTACTCCGCATGAACACAGCTGCAGTTGTGACAGCGTGCAAATCCAGCAGGCAAACTACCAGGCTACCGCGCCCGAAATTTGCCAACAGCACGCGGTGTTCCCAGGTGGTCACCCGACCAAGTACTAACCGCGCCCGATGCTGCTTGACTTCGGTGATCTAACGAGAACCGGTGTTTTCAGCACGGTACGGCCGTTGGCCACAAATTACAGGTGTGATTGGTACAAGATATCGTAGGGCCAGGACTTAAACTAAGCTTCATTGGAAACTGAAAGAGCCAATAATGGGAAGATATGATATCGCACTTGGGATCATCCAATGAGAGCAATGTGGACGTATCTGAACCCCAGGCAAAATGATGCGGATACAGGGAGGAGAGTCAACGAATATACAATAAGAATGATTATAAAATAGCGAAGAGAGGAGTCATGATTTGATTGAAATGATTGTTCAGAAGCGAAGAGAGAGAGTGGTATTTCCAATCAGTGTTATTTCAGAGAGATTCGTTATTCAGTTGAGTAGTGAGTGTGTGTGCGAAAATGACGATGTCTGACTCCAAATGTCAGAAAAAAATTGGAAAATATCACAGTCATGCTGAGCTACAGACACGAAATACAAAGGTATGTGTCAATATTCATGTATATTAGGTCAATATTTGATTTTTGGAATAAGATTCAAACAACCTGATATCAAATGGTAATTTTCTCCTCCTTAAGCCTTTGTTGAAATTAATGTAATTTTAAATATAACAATAAAAGAGGTGTGAATAAATAATAATTTATTTTATAAGTGAATAGTGTGAATTTTAATATGTATTATTTTGATTTAATGATTATGTTAAGGAACTCGTGCAAAGACGTAATGGTGGGTTTTGCGTCCACGATAGCATTGTACAAATGTTACAATTGAAGACCACTTTAAATATGAATTATAATTCCATGCTAAAATTAATCTATTTCAAAAATGTAAACCTCCAGTTAATATTTGTTCACCACATCTAGAAAAAAGTGGCAGGTGACTTTCCTTATATAATGCAATGAATTTACTACTTTTACAGTTAAAAATATGTTATTCTTATAGTAGATACTTATATTCTTTTCAAGATATTGAATTTTCGTCAATGAGTCGCCATCTTCATTAATTTAGCGTCATTTTTATCCATTTGGCGAGTTTTTCGTTAATTTCGCAACATTTAAAAAAGTCGTCAAGTTGGCGACGTTCCACCAAATTCGTCCTCAAAATCTCGCCAAGCGTTATGGACGGAAAAATAAGTTATTCTTATAGCAGATAAATGACTATTGATGTTCAAATATGAAAGTATTACTCAAAGTATATTTTCTCATGAATGGAACGAGCTAGATCCACGAGAATGATGTCACCAAATTTATCGCATGGTATTATATATGAAAAGTGAACATGTTTCTCAATAGGAAATATATTTTTTTATTTTATATGATTTTTTGATAATTTTTTGAAAAATATGCAATATATCGCGAACGGTTTATGTTAGCATTCTAAAATTTATGTCAATTGTTTTCTAATGCAAATTTACATAAGAAATGTCTATTTGCGTAACTTTATTAGAGGGTTTGATTTTTAGACGATTTTTTCAAAATTCGACTCGAAAATTTAGGGGGGGTTCTGAACATTTGATTGCTTATAAAAACAATAGGCTTCCAGTGTTTACGGATTGTAATTTTTGTACTAAATTTCGTTCGTCAGTTATCGTCTCCACAGTCTCACTGACACACACGCACACACACATACACACGCACACACACACACACACACATACACACACACACACACACACACACACACACACACACACACACACACACTTTCACACACACACACACAAGCAAACTTTTGCACACACACACACACACAGACATTACTTTAAAATGTTCGATTTGTGATCAGGGATGCTTGAAACGTGATCTCCCGTCGAAAACTCGAATTCGAATTTTCGACCCAGTCACAATACTTTCCTTATACATCATTGTGTATAAGGAAAGTAAAAATGTTAAATTTCTTAAATTATATCTGTCGCTTTGAGGAAATTATTAATTTCATATTATTTATTCAAAATATAGAGCGTTTCACTAGTCGTGGGATATGTGCGTCTTGTTTGGGGCGTATACGGGGTCGTAAAATAATTGAAGTTTGTTGGGAGACGGGATAATTTGTATGTTTCGATGTATAAAAAAATAATATTGAATGTAAGAGGTGTCTGACGCGCATGTGACTGTGGACATTAGGATCACAGGTGCTGCATGCGTGGAAATTAGAAACAATATTTTGGAAATTCACCCTGTTTTAATACCAGCTTTTCCTTCTTGTTACACTTAGTAATAATAAGCTAGTTATTAGTCAGTGGCATCGAATGGCTTGAAATCCACACTCTCTGATTTGTGTATCCATTAAGCCTTAAAATCGAATTGATTTAGTCGAATTAAATTGAATTTAAGTAAATATGTATTAGATACATCACGTTCATACATATCTCTATGCTAAATGTTTTACATCATTTTACCCAGCACTTTCTATTGAAATAGGAAATATATCACAACAATTCTTACCAAACGCCTCATCCTTAGCTTTTCTTACTCTCATGTTAAGAAAACTTTTCTAACCACCGTTTCCAAAACTATTATATACACGTAAAGTAAAGATGAGCGATTGAACCCAAAAAAATCTTTTAGGATTCTCTTTAAGTTTTAGACTAAATGCCGTAAAGAAACGTGACCAAAATTCCATGCGATCATGACAAGAGTAATGTTCATGGGTAATATTTATCTCTTTCGTGCTTAAAATCTTTTAGAATATGTAAGATTTAGATTAACGATCGAAAATAAGTAATCGTCCAAAAAAGGGAGATACGTTTGCAGTTGTTAATTAGTAGTCCAGCAAAATAATTCTAAAGTATTAAGAAAATAAAGAACATTATAAGGTAACTTGTAATAAATTGTTCGATTTTAGATATACCTGCAATAAACATAATGGGGGAAATTAATAAGGGGAAACTAATAGGTCTTGTTTTGTTTTGTTTAAAAATTCAGATATTGATTGCGATTTTTTTACTCGAGATAATGAAGCGCTTTAATGTATACTCATGCGATCTTACATTGCGTTTTGGTGAGTATGTGCAGAAATTTTTTTGAGGAAAAGTTTTTGATTCACTTATAGATGTAATCTTTTGGGACTTTACAACAATTCATGAGATGAGATAAAAATATTTCCCGTTCATTTCTATTTTTTAAAATAGATTTTAGCGCATCTTATTAACGACAACATTTGTGTAATAGTAAATTACTGTTTTACAGAAATTTCGACCTGCATCAGAAATTTCGATGTTGCATCTCGTGCAAAGAAGTAAAATCTTAGTGAACCTCAAGATTTTATAGCGAGAACATATTTGATAGTGATGAGTATTCAAATTAAATATATCTTTAAGTAGAGAGATATGCTAATTTTGTACGAAGTCTGGTTATATTTCTAGCAGAAATGTTTCTCCAAATAAGATTACAATATGATAAAAAAAGGGAACATTATACTGTAGTAGAGTATAATCAAATGAGTTTTAAATATACATAAATTGAATTTAGAGTTACCAAGCTAAGGGTTATACTCTAAACACTATATCCATGCTATAACACTATATTCATACTATATTCATGCATGGAACATAATTCTCACACCTTTTACGTATCTTCGGGAAATTGTACAAACAATGACTATGAAATGATACAAAAAATCTATTTGAGAGTATTTATAGAATAATTATTTATAAACAGCCAACTCTTCTATATTAGGAAAGGAAGAAGGGAAAGGGAAATTAGGAAATAAACTGAAACTCATTCTAAATATCTATGCGCCGTACAGCTGTTTGATTTCGAATAATCATGATGTATTTGAACTCCTTTACCACTATTATAAAACATGATATTTATGATTTTTAAATGAAATGGATAAGCTAAGTATTATTTATAGAACTGTTTGTTTAACGGAATTTTTACTTTCCTTATATACATAATGTATAAGGAAAGTATTGTGACGGGGTCGAAAACTCGAATTCGAGTTTTCGACGGGTGAGCACGTTTCAAGCATCCCTGATCACGAATCAAACATTTTTGAAGTGATGTGTGTGTGTGTGTGTCTGTGTGTGAAAGTATGTGTGTGTGTGTGTGTGTGTGTGTGTCAGTGGGTCTGTGGAGACCATAACTGACGAACGAATGGACCGATTTGAACCAAATTTGGAACAAAAATCACAATCCGTAAACACTGGAAGCCTATTGTTTTTATACGCAATCGAATGTCCAGAACCCCTCTAAATTTTCGAATAAAATTTTGAAAAAATCGTCAAAAAATCAAAACCACTAATAAAGTTACGCAAATAGACATTTCTTATGTTATTTTTCATTAAAAAACGATTGACATAAATTTTAGAACGCTAACATGAACCATTCTCGAGATATTGCGCATTTTTCAAAAAAATTATCAAAAAGCCATATAAAATTAAAAAAAATATTTCCTATTGAGAAACATGTTCACTTTTCACATGTAATACCATGCGATAAATTGGGTGACATCATTCTCGCGGATCTAGCTCGTTCCATTCATGAAAAAAGATACTTTGAGTAATACTTTTGTATTTGAACGCCAATAGTCATTTATCTGCTGTAAGAATAACTTATTTCTTAGTACATAACGCTTGGCGAGATTTTGGTGACGAATTAGGCGGAATGTCGCCAACTTGGCGACTTTTTGAAATGTTGCCAAATTAACGAAAATCTCGCTAAATGGATAAAAATGACGCTAAATCAATGAAAATGACGACTAATTATCGAAAATTCAATGTCTTGGAAAGAATATTAGTATCTACTATAAGAAAAACCTATTTTTACTTTCCTTATATACATAATGTATAAGGAAACTATTGTGACGGGGTCGAAAATTCGAAATCGAGTTTTCGACGGGAGAGCACGTTTCAAGCATCCCTGATCACGAATCAAACATTTTTGAAGTGATGTGTGTGTGTGTGTGTCTGTGTGTGAAAGTATGTGTGTGTGTGTGTCAGTGGGTCTGTGGAGACGATAACTGACGAACGAATGGACCGATTTGAACCAAATTTGGTACAAAAATCACAATCCGTAAACACTGGAAGCCTGTTGTTTTTATACGCAATCGAATGTTCAGAACACCTCTAAATTTTCGAATGAAATTTTGAAAAAATCGTCAAAAAATCAAAACCACTAATAAAGTTACGCAAATAGACATTTCTTATGTTATTTTTCATTAGAAAACGATTGACATAAATTTTAGAACGCTAACATGAACCGTTCTCAAGATATTGTGCATTTTTCAAAAAAATTATCAAAAAGCCATATAAAATTAAAAAAAATATTTCCTATTGAGAAACATGTTCACTTTTCACATGTAATACCATGCGATAAATTGGGTGACATCATTCTCGCGGATCTAGCTCGTTCCATTCATGAAAAAAGATACTTTGAGTTATACTTTTGTATTTGAACGCCAATAGTCATTTATCTGCTGTAAGAATAACTTATTTCTTAGTGCATAACGCTTGGCGCGATTTTGGCGACGAATTAGGCGGAATGTCGCCGACTTGGCGACTTTTTGAAATGTTGCCAAATTAACGAAAATCTCGCTAAATGGATAAAAATGACGCTAAATCAATGAAAATGACGCTAAATCAATGAAAATGACGACTAATTATCGAAAATTCAATGTCTTGGAAAGAATATTAGTATCTACTATAAGAAAAACCTATTTTTACTTTCCTTATATACATAATGTATAAGGAAACTATTGTGACGGGGTCGAAAATTCGAAATCGAGTTTTCGACGGGAGAGCACGTTTCAAGCATCCCTGATCACGAATCAAACATTTTTGAAGTGATGTCTGTGTGTGTGTGTGTGTGTGTGTGTGTGTGTGTGTGTGTGTCAGTGAGTCTGTGGAGACGATAACTGACGAACGAATGGGCCGATTCGAACGAAATTTGGTACAAAAATCACGATCCGTAAACACTGGAAGCCTATTCTTTTTATACTTAATCGAATGTTCAGAACCCCCCTAAATTTTCGAATGAAATTTTGAAAAAATCGTCAAAAAATCGAAACCACTAATAAAGTTACGCAAATAGACATTTCTTATGTAATTTTTCATTAGAAAACGATTGACATAAATTTTAGAACGCTAATATGAACCGTTCTTGAGATATTGCACATTTTTCAAAAAAATTATTAAAAAGTCATATAAAATGAAAAAAAAATATTTCCTATTGAGAAACATGTTCACTTTTCATATGTAATACCATGCGATAAATTGGATGACATCACTCTCGTGGATCTAGCTCGTTCTATTCATGAAAAAAGATACTTTGAGTAGTACTTTTGTATTTGAACGCCAATAGTCATTTATCTGCTGTAAGAACAACCTATTTCTTCGTCCATAACGTTTGGCGAAATTTTGGCGACGAATTTGGCGGAATGTCGCCAACATGGCGACTTTTTGAAATGTTTCCAAATTAACGAAAATCTCGCCAAATGGATAAAAATGACGCTAAATCAATGAAAATTACGACTAATTGTCGAAAATTCAATATCTTGGAAAGAATATTTGTATCTACTATAAGAAAAAACCTATTTTTTTTACTGAAAAGTAGTAAATTCATTACATTATATAAGGAAAATCATGTGTTGCCCACATCAGATTTTTTAATATGTGTGACAGCTTCAGATGTTCTAACCTGTATAATGTTCTCCCATATGTAATGTTCTGACCTATGTAATCTTCTCACATATGTAATGTTTTGGTTTTTGTTTCTCGGAAGGTTTCATAAAATATTGCTAACATGAACGGCTGATTGTGATTGGTACATTAAATACAAAAATCTGATGTGGGCAGGCAGCACATGACTTTCCCTGCAGACATATGTTCACGCTGTCTTTATTTCTTTAATAATTCATTAAATTGAAATTAATTGCGCAAAATAATTTTGAATTTGCACTTTAATTTCAATTTTTGTTCATAATTTCGTAACTAGACATTTTGTCAAAGATGGGGTAAACAAAATGCGGAAAAACTGAAATATCTCCAGAACGGTTAGTCCTAGAGTAATGAGGATATTCTAATTCGTCTCGTCCTCAAAAACTACGTATGAAACAAGCATTTAATCAATACATTTAAGCATCCGTATTCCTTTACTTTAGACTTTGGCTATTTTTGGAGGCCATTTTGTAAAAAAGGGAGGTTCTTCTTTTCCGAATCATACTAAATTCCAATCAGCACTAGGGTAATTCACAGGTGAGTTATCTACGAAACTGTGTGACATTTGGTAAATTAGTTCATTTGTTAGCGTGAATACAGGCAATTTTTGCAGGCTATTTTGCAAAAAAATGCAGTCTATTTTATTCCGAATTGTATCATAATCTAATCAGCACCAGAGTCTCCCACAAGGGACTTACCCACCAAATTTTAAGAAATTTAAATTATTAGTTTTTGAGTTAGAGTAGATAAATACATTGTACAGACAGACACACACACAGACGTCACGCTAAAAATAGTTTTTTTGTATTCTAGGGGTCCCAAAACGTGTAGATCCGTTGAAAACTGGAGTTGCGATTTTCGACACGATTCCAATACTTTCCCTGTACATTATCATGCATTGCAGGGAAAGTAAAAATATGTTTTAAATAACAAAGACCTATGAAAAGATTCAACTGATTGCATGGCTAAGATGAAACATTCTTAAGGGTTACTAACGTTTAAACACATCAATTTTCCAAACAGAATTGCACTGCTCAATAACCGACCAACATACAACCGATGCTAACTTCACAAGGCGAAAACAATAAGAACATTTAACAAAAATTTATGAAACGTATATTTTCGTAAATAGAGTAAAATGTGCACAAGTTACAGCCCATAATTAATCAAATGTTTCCAGAATTAAAGCGCATAAATGGGTTTATGAATGAAAGCGCAGTAAAACGTATTAAACCTCGGGAGAAAGGATTCTATGCACGCATAGCACTGGTTGTTTCAGGGGGATCTTTAGGATTTAAAGATTTAGGTACTTACCCGTAATAGTAGTGCACCACATTAGAGAAAGCCCTAAATGCAATTTCTCAAAATATTTTAATTCTGTTAATGTTCAGAATTGAATAGTATATTGGAAAGTACATCAAAGTAAAAAAAGCAATTATTTAGAACCAAGCGACGTTGCTGTAGTATTAATGAATAACATGATATTTTGTCAACATCAAATCACAAAACAAAAAAATCTGATGTGGGTATCACATGACTTTTCCTTATATAATGCAATGAATTTACTACTTTTACAGTGAAAAAAATAGATTATTTTTAGTAGATATTTATATTATTTCCAAGATATTGAATTTTTGTCAATGAGTGGTCACTTTCATAGACTTAGCGTTATTTTTTATCCATTTGGCGAGTTTCTCGTTAATTTAGCAACATTTAAAAAAGTCGCAAAGTTGGCAACATTCCACCAAATTCGTCGCCAAAATCTCGACAAGCATAATGGAGGAGAAATAAGTTATTCATACAGCAGATAAATGACTGTTGCGTTCAAATACAAAAGTATTACTCAAAGTATCTTTTTTCATGAATGGAACGAACTAGATCCACGAGAATTATGTCACCAAATTTATCGCATGGTATTACATATGAAAAGTGAACATGTTTCTCAAAAGGAATTTTTTTTTTATTTTATATGCTTTTTTGATAATTTATTTGTAAAAATGTGCAATATCTTGAGAACGGTTCGTGTTAGCGTTCTAAAATTTATGTCAATCGTTTTCTAATGACAAATTACATAAGAAATGTTTATTTATGTAACTTTATTAGAGGTTTTGATTTTTTGACGATTTTTTCAAAATTTCACTCGAAAATTTAGTGGGATTCTGAACATTCGATTGCGTATAAAAACAATAGGCTTCCAGTGTTTACGGATTGTAATTTTTGTACCAAATTTCGTTCGAATTGGTCCATTCGTCGTCAGTTATCGTCTCCACAGACTCACACACACACATATACTTTCTCACACACACACACACAGACAGACATCACTTCTAAAATGTTCGATTCGTGATCAGGGATGCTTGAAACGAGCTCTCCCGTCGAAAACTCGAATTCGAATTTTCGATCCCTTTCAAAATACTTTCCTTATACATTATTGTATATAAGGAAAGTAACAACAAAAAATATGATGTGTCTAATATATAATTTAACTACAAATATAATAAATTTATACTTTGAGGGACAAACAATTTGATGTTTCTTATAACTCAAACCGCGGGAAATCGATATGTCTGTCTTTGCTATTTATTACATTAAACATACCGATATTTATAGAAATGAAATGATTTCTACTGCAATTGTTACGCTCTCAGTGAGGAAACTCAGGTATGATCCATGATATCTCAGGTATGATAATATCTCAGGTATGATCCATGATACGTACTGAAATAGTTTTAATGCAATCCCAGTTAAAACTATATGCAAAATAAATAATTGTTTTAAAAAAATGAATATAATTATTTCTTCATTATTATTTTAATTTTAAATCTAAAATCGGTCAATATCTCGTTAACAGCGCTCGTTAGCGTTTTAAAAATGATTCTAATCGCTTTTATACAAAATAGTACACATGAAATATCTACTTTCATTATAATTTAGAATATATTTTTAGCAAACTTAAGTATACTTTCAGTATTATTATAATGATTATTTTTAACACTTTACAACAAAGTTGAAAAGTGTTTATGACTTTGTTCATTCTGTCTGTCTGTCTGCCTGTCCGTTAGCACGATAGCTGCCGTAAAAATCACTTAATCAAAATGAAATTTTAGTATGTTCTTCAGATGGTCTGTAGGACTTATGGGAATATAAATGAATAATAACACACAATTAGTTTTGGATTGAACCCGGGTTGAGAAAAGGAAATACATTGAGCCCTATGGGACCTAATTTTTCGAACATTTTGAAGCGGATTTAAATTCGTAAATTGCTTCGAAAATTTTAGGTAATATTCAAATTGTTCCATAAAAAATATAAAAAAAAATTCAGCGAAATATATTCAGTAGTTTTTTAAATAAAAATTAAAATAATAATTAAATATCTTATATGAAGCGATCACGTGACCATGATATGAAAAGATCACGTGACCCACTTCAAAATGATATATGGCATCCATCTTGTCTCAAAATCGTGATTTTGAAAGTTCCTTTTAATTCATATTGAGTGTTGTATCCGTCCTAAAAACACTTTATTTTTTGTTAAATTCTGTGCATCTACATACTGAAACAACGCAATTTCAATAAATTTTAGTTTAAATGCTCATCCAAATTTGATTATTTTTACAAAGAAGCCTATTATTCACCTATGTAAAATGTAAATAACAAAATATATAGAATGAGTTGTATTAGAATCGCTGTAATTCTTTAACACAAAATCATTTAGTTTATGGAGTCTACATAGCTGATATGAATGAAATATCCATTTATTTTACAAGGCGAAGGATGATTTTTTCGATGAAGTTTAACGCATAGAGTTTAATTACTTGTAGCTCCATGGTCTTAATTTTTAAGTAAAATAAATTATTCTAGTATTGTGGTGAATGACATGAATGGGAAATTATTTATGAATGAAATGCTGCTTTTATAGCGAGAGCCAGGCGGGTTATTTTTTCAATGACGTCATCTGAATGAATTTCAGTTGTTTTCGATGAAGTTTTTAAATATAATAAATTATCGTGGTATTATGATAATTCTAAAATTGTTACCGAGTAATATATCACATTTTAGAGATGTTTAAACCAGGCAATGTATATTTCAATGCCGTCATTTGAATGAAGTTCATTTTTTTCGATGAAGGTTTACGTTTTCAAATATAATAAATTCATATAGTATTGTGATAAGTTTTAAAATATTATCGAGGAATGTATTGCATTTTAGACATGTTTAAATAAAATTGCATTGAAGTTGGAAAGTGTTTCATAGTCAATGCTTTAAGCATGATTGATATTTCTTGTTTTATATTTTTGCAGAAATATTCACATAATATGCTGTTTTCCTCTGCTTCGTTTGTTTTAAAATATAAATAGGCTTATTACATTCAATTGAAATACTAGTATCAAATTTCCTTCGATTTGCTCAATTACTTTAAAAGCTATCGTGTCGACTGCCTCTCAGGCAGACACCCGGATATCAACGAAAAAACACATTCGTATTCAGAGGTGATCAAGGATAATCTAAGCAGAATGTGAGATGTTTTACTCCATCACAATACTTTCTCTATATATGCTGGTGCTCAAAATTATCTTTAGATGCACAAAAATACAGATTTCTTAACAATTATTCAATATAATTGAATGCAATTTGGGGGGGGGGGGGAGGGATTCAATAAACTCAATATGTAAATGCAAACTGAAAAATCGAATATAAATATGCATACTATACAAAACTAATTATGAAACAATTAAAATTGAAATAATGTGTAACCAGAATTTAGAAAAAATTGAATAACTTGGTATTAAATACACACTTTTGGCATCAAGCGGGAATGGGGATATATCTGTAATGAAATGCACCGCTGCTTATTTTAAATTAATTCCATTCTAATTTTCATATTCGGTAAATTCTATTTTCGTTTCGATTCTAAAACTTGTTCTTAAATATTTTATTCCAAATTGATAAAGCGACAATTGTGTATTTCGGCTTCTTGAAGTTTTCCCGCCTGTTTTAGTAAACCTTGCCGTAATGTTGCAATCCCGCCCTTCCTACGTGTACCATGGATTCGCATTTCGCATTGGATCTCCTTTATGTTTCGTCATGAGCAAACGCGTATTGACACTAAGACACTTCAGTCAGAATTATGTGATTAGTTCAGTTGGCGATGTAATTTCAGAGCAGTAGGACGTGTTTTTGCCCGCGGGGCAAAGAACAGAATGTTATTCTTAAAAAGATATCTAATATTAAATTAATAATGAAATAAATTGTTTAAGTCCGTTTTAATGCAATTTCAAAGAGTCGCGAGATTTCTTATCTCGCGACTCTTTGAATGCAATTTCAAAGAGTCGCGAGATTTCTTGTCGAGTCATCATTTCTTATCTTCTGCCCGCATCACGCCACCTCAGCTCCAATCGGTGTACACAACGTATTGGTCCTCTCGCCACGTCAGCGCGGATCTCCCGTCTTCTCCGATGCCAGTGAGAAGCCGCCAGCAGCGATCGCTCTCCAGTTGCTTATCTTGCAATCCTATTACAAATGCCGTTTGCAATTCTAATACAAACCGGTGGCAGGGATCGTATTACATCTCTAACTCGTAAATCAATGACACAACACAATTTCATGCTCTCCATAATGTGGTTATTTTAGTTTGTGGTGGTAAGTTCCACTTTCAGTAAGTTTCCCTTCACTGCATTGTTGTTACCTCTAGGGTAAGGATTTAACCGTATAATAGATCTTTCAAGGGCGTCCCATAAGTTTTTAATCGGTTTCTAATTATGAGATTTGGCTGGCCAGTTTATTCGCTCAATGCCTTTACTGTCAAAAAATCCATCAACCATGTTTGCTCGATGTCGACGCTCGTTATCAACCATTAATAGTAATTCATATCCACACGCACCTTGCAAAAGCCTTTCTCACCATTCTAAAACATTATTTTTTTATCTTTGGCGAGGCACAGATTTTCTGACAACACGTGCAGGAGTACGTCTTAAATCATTATGCCTCCTTATACCATCAAATCTGAACCTCTGTAGCGGTCATATTCCCTAATATTTTTTCCCAATGGCCAGGCACTAGACTCTAGCACTAGACTCCACGTTGACTTACGTCATTTGCCCTATGTACGGCTGAAATCGTGAACCATTTTGCTGTCCTAGGACGTTGCCCCAGGAGCACCAAAGGGGGGGGGGGGGCGGAGCACACTGCGCCCGCAACACACAACATCCATGTCTTACGTGGGACTCGAACCCACAACGTGGCGGCCGACCGATCGCTGGAAACGCTCACATTGACCGTTCGGCCACCACGTCGACTTAAATGACCCAACAGCACACGGTGTTCCCAGGTGGTCACCCACCCAAGTACTATCCGCGTCCGATGCTGATTAACTTCGGTGATCTAACGGGAACCGTTGTTTTCAGCACGGTAGAGCCGTTGTCTATATATTCCCTAATATCGGTGGTAAGATTTCGAGTTTTTGTTTCCCTCCGGATGTAAGCGCGTTTAGAAATAGACATTAAACTGAACCTCGACTCGTTACTGAGGAGAACAGATGGCAGCTGTTGTTGAATCCAGTTGTGATGTTCTCTGCACCAATTCAGGGGGCCTCCGTTGTGCTGTGTGGTCAGTAAAACACATACTATTGACTTTCTGGCATAAAGGTGTTTCTCAATAAGACTTCTGTATACAGTTTGTTACGATAAGTAGTAGTACAAGTTTTAGTAGCGGCTTCAGACTCTCTAAACTCAGCTGCGTAGCAGTCGGTTATCCTGCGACGAGCAGTTAAGTGCAGATATCGATCTTGAGAGGCAGTTATTATTCCGCTCATCCCCCTAATGGCAGATAGCTCGTCACCTCAAATATTCTTCAAATTATTCCTCGGAGACATAAAAAAATATTTTATGTCGATAAACACCGAAATTAAATCCTAAATAGCAGAAGTTCCCAAGGAAACATAACTTCGTACACAGTACCTACGCTGCTTTTGTACGATATAACGTCATTATTTGCAGATTAGAAACATCCAATCCAAAAATTGGATTGTATAATAATAAATAGGTTTACATTTTGATCCTTTTCATGAAAAATAAATCAAATTGGTTAGGCATTTTGCGAAATATTATTATTTTTTTTATGTATATAAAACTAATTTTGGATACCAGTGTATATACTATACCTTGAAAGACAGTAAAATGTCAAACTATAGATATCGGAAGATAATATATTAGAATATTCTCCAGGGAGATGAAATAATATCAAATTTCCAAACGAAAGAATGTCTTTTAGGGCATTTGGTATAATGCACTTAAAACTGATCAATATATAAAAAAGTTCCAATATAAATCTAGAACGGGAATTTCTAAATATTTGGCTGTATATTTGAGTGCTTTTATTGTAAGTCGATCGTGGTTTTATTAATTGCTTTTAAAGGATATTACCTAGAAGTATTACTAAATGTCTCTATGGCATAAAATAATCAATCCATTTGCAGCAGAATTCATTTTGCAGCATCTTGTGATTTTTTTCTGCAAATTTTGCAAGTAACATATTCAAAAATGTTCATTTTTGTTCCAAATGATCCCAATTATAGCATGTTACCCTTCATTTTAAAGGGTTTCAAAAATATTTCCCATTGACACTCCCGGGGAGGAGGGTACAAATATCAAACTTCCTGCTGGCTAATAATAACACAAACATATAAATTGTATTGCGACTATTTTTCACTATAATTATTGAAACTATTAAGTTTGAGTCGTAAATAACCCCTTGTATGCATAATTATGTCAAATTTTTGTCCTGTGCTGCCAAATTGAGAAAATATAAAATTTCGAAGTTCCGATATGTAAAATCTTTCCCATTGACACTCCCGGGGAGGAGAGTACAAATATCAAACTTCCTGCTGGCTGATAATAACACAAACATATAAATTGTATCGCGACTATTTTTCACTATAATTATTGGAACTATTAAGTTTGAGTTGTAAATAACCCCTTGTATAATAATAGTCGTAAATAACCCCTTGTATGCATAATTATGTCAAATTTCTGTCCTGTGCTGCCAAATTGAGAAAATATAAAATTTCGAAGTTTTCGCGGGAAATAAAATAAAATTCTATATAGGTTTAGATTTTTTGTGAATAAAACAGAATATAAAGTTTCGTGAAAATTTATTAATATTTGTGGCTTCTATCCTGTACCCAAGAAATTTCCCATAAACAGACCGACAGACAGAGGGACATAATACCTAAAATTGTCTAAACCTGTTCAGGAGGTCTTATAACGTATATTGACATCCAAATCTTGAAATGTAAAATTTTCGTGAAAACAATACTTTCTCAATACTACGCCAGAGAAAGTAAACATGTGAATTTATCCAGCACGGGGTTTATCCTTAATAATAAGTACTTTTATAATAAGTAACTTTAATAATAAGTACATTTTATTCTCTCATTTACTTTATTTACTCTCTCTGTTACTTATTTTACAAAAAAATTACTGGTGTACAAGATCTATAGTGCAATGGTTTTTGCATTGAATGAACGCAACAAAAATAAATGTAAACCGGACGCTTTCGGAATCCGCATAAAAAAAACAATTAACTGTTAATGAATATTGCTCGAAATGATTTCCTATTGGCGAATTTATTTGTTAAAACATAGAACTAGTACATCAAGTATCTCCTCTCGTGAAGGGAAAGTACGAGTTCCACGAGCATGATGTTAACGTATTTGTTGCATATTACTGCATATAGCATATTGCATATTATTTACATTTTTCTATATGCGTATTATTGCATATAGAAAGTGAACATATTGCTTAATTTTTACATTTTTTATATTCATATTATTGCATATAGAAAGTGAACTTATTGCATATTATTTACAACATTTTTCTATATGCATATTTTTGCATATAGAAAGTGAACATATTACATATTATTTACAATATTTTTAATTTTATTACATTTTTTTAAATTATATGGAAACACGTGCAATATCTCGAGACGGTTCAAGCTAACGTTCTAAAATGGGAATCTTTATTTTTCTAATTAAAAATTACGTCAGAAAAGTACCATTTTTTAAACTTGTAACTTTTTAGACTTGTAACTTTTAAACTTGTAACTTGTAAACTTGTAACAAAGAAGTAATGGAATACTCTATTCAGTAGTGTATTTGTTTTTCTCAAATCTCAATTTGCATGGCATAAAAAAATGAGATGTAAAAAGTGTTACCACCAGCCCCGGTCTCCCCTACCTTTCTTATGCATTATACTATGCATGTAATAAAAATAATAAGCACACCGAATTGAAAGGAACATGCTAAATTCTTTCAAAATGTATGTAGTTCTTTGTGGATAAATGCAATGTATAAAAACGCACTTGATTTTTCAGTTGTAAAACATCGCATAAAATTACAATTCCCAAATGAGTTGCAAAGAGATGATAGTGTGTATTATCGCGTCAAAACATAGGGAAAGTGTGTTGCTAAATGGCATTTACATAGTTGTCAGAAGAACATGAAATTTGTGTTTGAAGCAAGTAAACAAATTTGAAGCAAACGTTGAATGCCTTCATGTTTTTCATTCAAGATAGATATTTTTATGT